>JAQNBH010000015.1:22268639-22333453 GCA_028752905.1 Cladorhizidae sp. MBARI D1340-BT2 | reverse complement strand
TAAAGAGGAGAGGACCTATTATAGATCCCTGAGGGACACCAGAAGATACAGGGAGGTGGTGCCTGTGACATTCACTTGTTGCGAACGTGCTGAAAGACAGGAGTGAAGCCAGTTAGTGCGGTAAGGAGGGAAGTGCAGGAAGAAAAGAAGATCAATTAACTGTTTGTGAGGAACAGAATCAAAGGCTTTTTGAGATCTAGAAAACAAGTACCAACCAATTTATTAGTTAGAAGAGAGTGAAAGGAATGATTGGCCAAAGAGAATGGCTGAAGAAGTGGACCGATGGGGAAGAAAACCAAATTGAGAAGAGATCATATTGTGTTCAATACAGAATTTGTAAAGGGAGAGAGTGAACATGCTTTTCAAGCAGCTTACTAGCTATCGAGAGTAAGGAAATGGGCCGGTAGGATTGTCAAGATTAGATAAACATTTAGGGATGGGAACAATGAAGGAATTTTTCCCATCAACTGGAAGACGTCATGTAAGGGTAGCAACTATGGATAGGCATGTAGATTTAAGCATTCTAGAGGAGATCAAATCAGGGCCAGAGGCTAAGGTAAACAAGAAATCAGGCCAATAACATCAGATTCAGTACAGAGAGAGTCAGGAGGACAGGATGGTTGGGGAAGTCTGATAGGATACAATTGGAGGATAGCACAAATTGAAGCATTCAGAGAATTAAGTATTTCAGCCTTCGGCTAGAAGAGAACATGTTACCGTTGGATACAAGAGTAGGTACAGATGGTCTTTTTCTTGTGCAACAAACAAAAGACCAAAACTTTTTGGAAGGAGAGGATGAGAGAGACTGGAAGAAGATGCATTTATTTCTTTTAATAGTAGATGAAATGATGTTTCTAAGAGAGCGATAAGCAGATAAAGAGCAGGTAAATCTAGTTTTTTTAGCACATAAGAAAATTGCGACGTTTTTTTAAATTTGTCCAAGGGCGACAAGAAGAGTACACAATCTGAAAATCTATCTTTAAATGCTTTCCAGGAGAAATCAAGGTCTGAAGAAAGGAGTTGGAAAGGAGGAAAGTAGGTAGGCAGCTCTATCAAAGCGAGCGAGATGATACAACCAGATTTTACATTTGGTACTCATTTTAACCCACACTGGGACTTACCAGTGTGACTGGGCATGCTCAGTAGTGATTATAATTATCGCGCTGTGCTTTATTTAGAAATAACAATAGCCAAAGAACTATTGAATGATGTATAAAAAGTTGACTTTTGTTAGAAGAAGAGAAGAATGAGCACTGCTAAAATAGGTTACGGATCAATCCCAATATAAGCCCCCAAGGGTCGAAAAAATCATGCGCGTTTTTAATTACGCGAGCGGTACAAAAAGGTGGTTCAATAAACAACTACTTTTGAGCGCCAAAAAAGATGTCTTATAATTTCATTTTTTCTTATATAGTTTTTACCATGATATTTATTTCGTTCTTATTATTTAAAATGTATTATCGAATTGATTGAATTATTTAAAATGGTAAAATTGGTATTGTGCAGTTATAGAACGGCTGATGTTCTTGTACGCCTCCTCCGTTGTCCGTCCTTTACGCTCCCTCCACATGAATATAGGATGGTAGCTGGTGACGATGGACACCCTTCGTCGATTTCATCTTTATCTTTGCCTGTAAAGAATGTAGAATGTTATTCAAGTTATGTATTATTAAATACCAGTTTATATATATATTTACCCTATTCCAATACGATTCTATGTGCTGAGTGTGTATATATAATATGGTTGACAAATTCAATCGAGTGGTTGACTGTAGCATGGCTAGCCACACCAGGCACAGCTGCCACCCTCCTGTATGCGCCCACTGGTCAGAGTGCACAATCTTTCCTTGTGCAACATGCGCTTGTATTATTGGCAGGAGTGTTGCTGCAATAGTAATTGACTATCGTGGCAAACACAAGTGGTCATGATTACCAAGAGCTGGTGTGTGGTTAGTATCCACCATCCCAAACACCCAAACTTCTTGTGCTGGAGGGCGTCCTCTGTGATGCTATTCATTGACAAAGAACAAACGTTTATCTCTTGTTCAATATGATATACGACTGCCTTGAAATACCTTTAATTTATGTGTGAACTGGGACTCATCGATTTGCACAACCACGCCAGACCCACCTAACACAATAGGTTGTGCACACAGCTCTGTGGAGCATACCTCCCGCAGCCACTGGTATAAGTATCTTTGTTACAACCGCACTCACGTGCAGCATCTGTTACCCGGTATTCCCTGGACCACCAATAAATAAGGATGATCCAGCTTCGCAGCGGAAGCCGTGATTTAGAAAAGAACTCCCTGTTAATATAATAGTCAATGGTATGATTCAGTTTAATCAACACAACTGGCGAATTGATTTAGTATATTTGCATGTTGGACATGCCCAAGTCCAACCATCCTTCAATGAAGCCTTTCTTCTCATAGTCATATTTATACTGCATCTAATACACAGGTATAACATCAGTGAATCACCAAATCCCCTCCCAACTGTCTGTTTTACCTTCCACATGTGACAGAATTTGCCTGGGTCTTCAGATAATCTATAACCTCCTCATTTGTGCCAAAAGCAGCAGAAGCAATGCATCTTAATGTTCCTGAAGCAGCCATGGACAGTTCACCAGCAAAATTGTGGAAACTTGGACAGAAAATGTGCAGTTCACCAGCAATGAAAATCAGTACAAATGGACTTGGGTTTGCGGAACGACTCTCTAGGAAAATAGTATTACGATTTGAACGTACATTTATGCATTTTTCGTGTTTGAGCTATATACGGTTGAGGAATAATGGAGAGTGAAAATACTAAGTGGTGATATTGCTGAGCTTACCTGTGAGCTAGCTGCTAGCTCTTCTCGGAAGATTGAAGGCGGCGGTCCCGCGGTGTAAGGTCTGGTAAACCCCGGTCATCTAATCTTCACCCCCTGATCACTCATGACTAGAAGGATTCTGTGACCCCCCCTTCCGACGAAGTAGCGACGAGCAGGAACACCTCTACCGTCAGTGACTAGGGGCTCCACTAGCGGTGTCCACGTTACTTCTTCCAGAGTTTAGCTTGGCCATAACTGGCTTTATACAGATGACAAACTAGATTGTAGTTAGACCCTTTGGAGACTGGTAACTAACTAGTCTCTCTGGAGACTTGTGATAACTTCTGGCTCCACCAGCTCTGGTGTCTGTCCTTCACATAATTTAATAAATGTGAAAGAGAAAATAGCAAGTCTCATCCAATTCACAGGAAAAGTAGCTAGGATTTCTATTCTACACATTTATTATGAAAATGCTTAATAGCTAGCCCTAGCCCTAGTTCTCCTGAAAGCTGGATCCGACACCCTCCCCACTCCAGTCAATCTCTGCCGCTGGAAGGTACAAGTTGGGGTAAAATGTCAGCTATGCGGCTCCCCTAGACCTACAACTGCACATATCCTTTTAATGGCTGTCACATGGCACTGAACCAGATACACCTGGAGACATGACTCAGTTTTGGCTCATCTGGTAAGGGAGTTGAAAAAACTCTTGCCCAAGGACACAAAGATTTATGCAGACATAGAGGGGAACAGGGCCGGGGAAAATCCACAGGCCACTATCCCTCCAGATATATTTCCTTCTCTCTTGTGCGGCCTGATATAGTCGCCATCGACCAAGAAAAGTATGTTTATTTGCTGGAGCTAACCGTCCCAAATAATTCTCCACTGGGCCTAGAGAAAGCCAGGTTAAGGAAACAGGGTAAGGAAGAATATATGCCACCATCTAATTTTGGATATGCAATCTAAAGGCCTCCAAGTACAATACAACACCATTGAGATTGGATCCCTTGGCCATTTCACAACCGAATCCACGGATTCCCTAATTGATGTCCTACCAATAGAACACACTAAACAATCCGTAAACATCCTTGTGAAGGCCTCACAACTAGCAATATCTTGCTCTCAGCAAATATTTGCCGCCCACAAGCTCCAAAAATGGAACCTTTGCTATCTAACCTATTTTACTCTATCTTAATCCTTTTCTATAAAATGTAATTGCATTTCTACCCCACCTCCCTCTTGCCCTTGCCATGCCCATCCCTACATTCTAACAGACATGTATCATGATGTACGCATGTGTCCGAGGTATTGTCAAGATATATATATAACTTTGTCTTTTTCTTGCTAACTAGGTTGGTTTTGGACTGAAATTGAAAATAAGAGTCAACAAACTCTCAGTTGACATAATGTAGAGACAATGACTTTCTCAATAATCAACTTCACTTGATGTTTCGGATAGATGAACTAGACCATCTAGCCAAAACATCGATGATTATTGAGAAGCGGATTGTTTATCGCTTGTTTTGGAAATGGTAATAAGACTTGTTGGATTACCCCCTAAAGATGGTCAGTATCACCAAAATGAGTGTGAAAACAATAGTTACATATGTTCACTATTTTAAGCAGAAGCCAATTGCTTTCTGGCATTCGATATGATGCAGTTATATAGCAAAGTCTGGAGGATTGTTTATGAATAATAACATTCATTACAACAATAACAGCATAAATGTCATAATTATATTAACAGATATTTTCCTTGCTCTTTCTATTATTTGTCCAATGTCAATCAATAAATATGGTTTGGCCTTCATCAGGGTGATGATAAATTCTTTACTTCTGCCATGGCAACAATGAATAGTAGGTGTGGTTGTGCATAGTAGGTAGTCAAGCCCTACATATCTGTTGAAGGTCGGTTTGAGGTGGAGTAGAGCTTCCTTTACAAGAAAATCCCTTCATTTGAAGTCTTCTCACAACAAGATTGGATGGTAGTGGTTCCAATGCTTAGCAATGGCAGACCTCTTTAGTTTTCCTGTTACTTTTACTCTGGTTTCCAACCTCCTCTGTTCTCCAATGTATAGACTTGCCCACAGCTGCATGGAATGTGATATATACATCATTCTAAATATTATTGCTGATGCAAGGTGAACACTTGTGTTGCTTGTGGAGGAGCATGCTTTCAAGGAACTGGATCGTATACTCATTTGAAATGTCCCCAGACTCCAACTGCCAGGCATTTTCAAGGAAAAGAGATAAGATGTTTCCTAAATAGAGTAGTCAGTATGAAATTAACCTACAAAATGATGATCTTTCATCTGTAAAAATATAATTCCAAATTCATCCTGTCAATGGCAACTGCTGTGATTTGTCTTGGACGGGAAGTAGTATAAGGTCATCACTGACTCATAGCTAGTGATGTTCTATTGTTGACATGGTGAAGACTTAATTGGTTAGCAAAATGACTGTAGTAACTTTGTTATTACATTTTCATTCCACATTTTCATTCCACATCGAATGCTATTGAAATGGTGGGATATGATCTGGAAAATATGGTGAAGCCAAATCATGAAGCCAATTGATTTGTTGCTTTAGTGGTGAAAATTCGCTTCCATTCCCGCAAGAAAATCATGCTATTTACTACGATACAGTGACCCCTAGGGTCATTTTAAAGGGAAGACTGCAGAGACGCCCTTCTTCAAGAACACTATGCCAAGGGACAGGTTTTTGCAGATCATGAAATACTTCCACATTTCTGACAATGACACAGCTGATGCAAATGACAGGCTTACAAAGATTAGGACTTTCCTTGATTTGATTGTGGAGAAATTCAAAACAAATTACATCCCGACCCAGGACATTTCAACGGCAACAACTTAGACTCCATCCTCAGATAATATCTTGGCATAACTACTCCAGTCACAGATGCTTTATTCACCTCTCTGAAATCTAGTACTATTTATGCTCAAATGAACTGCCTCCCAGATGACCATCAAATAGTGACAGGGGTGTCACTCTATCCCGAGATAGGTCACTATTCAGTGAATAAGGGTCACTGAGAACTAGGATACAGTGACCTTCAGGGTTCAAGGGAGGTCACCAGATACTGCAATACTTATCGTGCACTGCACCCGAAATACCTGCTTAGGCAGGTCACAACAAACTCGGGGTAGGGTACTCCATTCAAAGGAGGGGTCTCTGTCACTGTTCTCTGTCACTGTTATCTCATTCAAATGCACTCTGCATTCTCAGATAGGTCTCAACTAAGCAAGACAAATATTTCCCCTAGATATTCTAAAATGCAATCCTCAGCCGTCTGCCTCACTGAAATCATGCATCCTTGGAAGACCATGGATAGCGAAGTGGTTACAGTCAAGTACAGAGGTCACTGTTTCCTCACACAATTGCACTCCATCCTCAGATAGAACAGAACTAATATCTTAGCTAACTATTCTGAGGGGGGAGGGGAGGGGACCAAAGATCATTCCTTAGCTCGCCATACAACAGTTCCTTTCTCCTCTCCCACCACTTCCCTACCCAATACATACACACTCGCCCACCTCCTCCATCACTGCATCACTTTCTCCCTCCACACCTTTCCCCAACAGCAATGCCACCTTTCTATCCTTACCCACTCTTCTATATTCATCCAGCCGCTGTCCTGCCTCTACAATTCTGCACACCTCATTCACCAGTACCAGCCGACTCCTCTCGAATTCCTCACCATTACCAAGAAGTGACCCACATCCTCCCTGCTCCACTATCACACATGATACACCTCTCATCCCTAACTATCCCACATCTCTTCTTATCCTCTAATAACCCAGCTGATGCAGTCCTCAGTCTAAATTGCAACCACACACCTTCCTGACCAATGGACCTCACATTCCTCTCCACCTCTGCACCATTCTTTGCCAATTACAGTAGAAACACGAGTGGTTACCATAATTAGGGAGAAAGAGTACTGATGGTCTACAAGTCAAAATCAAGTAGCCAGTAGAAGTTGGGAAGGGGAGGGGGAATGGTGTAATAAAGGTTAGAAAATGATAAGAGCAAGTTTGCCGATTAAGAAATATTATAATATTAATGAAAGTCTATACTAGGAGAACCTGCTTCTTCTCAGCTGTTTTAGGTAGCTGTTTCAACCAGCACCTGAGCACATGGAGCTAACTTTCAATGATATGCTCCATAAACATCTTCCTAGACAAACCAGCGAACCCCTGTCTCAGTTCTGAGAACTAGCAGTAAACTCACCGGTAAGCTCATCTAAACTTCCACTCTCCATTATCTCACCGTCAAATTTTGCACGACGGGTGCATAGTATTGGTTTGACGTGATGACGAAGTCTACAATGTTTTTCTCGAGACCTCGTAGCCAAGTTACCGTTTACACAATTTTTTTTACTACACTCGGAGGCCCTAGAGTCAGACGATGTCGACGCTGCAGGGTACATCTACTGGGGTAGGTTAGTTACCTTAATTGTCTAGTCTGGCAGTTGATCTCTCTAGTCTAGGGAATCTCAGACAAACTTACTAGACCACTTGTATTGTGGCATTGCTGGTCTTTCACTACAGAGGGTCAGAGAACATGCTAGGGCAGAATGTATTTACATAGTGTGTATTTCTCTATAGTGTGTATGTCATGGGATTGTGTTGAAGGATTGGGGGGAAGGTTAGGTTGAAGTGGAAGGAACATGATGTGATGGGTTGTTGTATGCAGATGATATTGTACTGTTAGCGAGAGATCAGGTGGAGTTACAAGTGATGTTGGATGTGGTCGGGGACTATGCAATGAAATGGAGATTTAGGTTTAATAGCGTAATCTATGGAGTATAAAATGGTAACCACAACAACAAAAAACAAAAACAAAAAGCATGTGGGTCATCCCCCCCCCCCCCCCCCCCCCCCCAAATGCAACTGTCCCCCCTTAACAGGGGGATGAGAGGAAATGTTCATTTGGAGAAGATGAAGGAAAAGGCAGAGAAATGGAGGGCAAGAATTGGTTATATGAGCAGGGTAAATGGAGAAATGGAGACGGACAGAGGGAAACTAATATGGCTGTTGCTAGCTAGGCCATGTCTATAGCATGCATCTGAAGTATGGTGGACAGGAGGGAAGAGAATTCGGAAAGAATTCAAGAGAGCGTTGGGAGGAAACTGGTTGGAGGGAGTAATACAGTTGCAGGGGTGGCGGTAAGAGGGGACCTGGGCTGGAGGAGGCTGGAGCAGAGAAGGGAAGAAAAGAAAGTGTTATTTGGATGGAGGTTGCAGAGAATGAGTGAAGATAGGCTAGTGAAAAAAGTTGTGGCACTGTTAAGTGATTGTCCAGGTTGGTGGGCAGAGTTTTGTGAGCTGAAAAGGAAGTTTGGGGGGGAGGAGTGTTGGAGATAGTAGGCTCAAGTACGACATGGAGGAATTGTGTTGTAAGGGGCAGGAAAAAGTAGGAAGGAAATCAAGTCTCAAGCTAGTTAAAGAAGAGTTTGGACAAGAAAGAGGATTCAGGGGAAGTGAGGCTGAGATTTAGGTTAAGGACGGTATCAGTGGGACTCTTGGGTGGGAAGGTGAGGTGTGGTATGTGCTGGGATGGTAGATGTAAGCTATGTGATAAGGCATTGTGGAAGATGTTGTGCATTTCTTGTTGTACTTGTGGGGAGTTTGCTGGTGATTGAGAAAGGTTATTGGATATGGTTGAGGGCATCGAAGGGTCTGAGGAGTGGGTGGTAGAATGGACAAATGAAGATGAAGAAGGGAGAGTAGGCCTAATGTTGGGTAGATCAGTAGCAGGGGTGAAGGAAGAGGTGTTGGATAAGGTAGACAGAATTGTAATAGGAAACGTGCTCAAATGGTGGGAGAAGAGGAAATACTTAATGTTTGGCACCTAGGGACCTATGTCTTTGGCACTTCCCCCCATCATCATCCCCAAACAAACTCCTTGTAATTCATTATTTTGCTGTAAAAAAAAAAAATCATTAAAATAGCTAGTTAGTCATTGTCATTTATTGTTTGTACGTACTTAATGATGGCCTATCTCAGGCTCAACAGAACAATTAAATTATTAATACCAGCTGCTCTAATTGGCTGGTATTGCCATCAAATGATGTCAATGTGGGCATGTCTGTTACTTGACTAGCACTAAACCAAGGGACAAGAGAAGATGTCTGAATGTTCTGTTGGGAAGTTAGGCCGACATTTTATCAGGGTTTTATCAGGGAGAAGAAAACTAAAGTTCTGAATCAGCTCCTTGTGTTCCCAGACTTATTTCTTCCTCACAAGTGTTCCCAGATTCTCTTCCCCCTCCCCCCCCCCCCCCCCCCCCACAAGGGAGGTAAAGGTTCAAGACAAATAATGAGATGGATTGGGTTTGGATACTATAACAAGAAACGGGATTAAAAACAGATCAATTATCAGAAACAATCTAAAGCTTGCACCTGCTAATTTCACTGCCTCCCTTTTAAATGTCCAAGACCTGGCAAGCACCGACCTTGTTGAAAGTTGTTCCTCTGCCCAGCAGTGAGTTTTTACATATACTTTTTGCATGTGAATAGCTAAGTTAGAGATAATAAATGCATGCTCATGTTTTACTTAAGGGGGGGGACTGTACGTCAGTAGTATAAATTGCCATAACTTTTTTCTATACACTCTATGCAGATAAAAAATTTCCAGTGTGTTCCTTATGCTTTGTGCTTTCTAATGATATGTTGAATGTCTCTGCAGACATATTTTCTTGGAAGATACATCTAGATCCCTAAAAAAGTTGACCTAACTTGCAGAAAAGTTCATAACTGCCCTAATTATCAAGATCAAAGTACCAGATTTGGTCAGCTGTTAGAGGAGGCTCTAATCTGTGCACAGCATGAACAGATTACATGTATCAATAAACTGTGGTTTTTGAGTGGCAGGCCACCGGGGAAAACACCAGGGAAAATCCCAAACATCACCACTTCAAATCACCATAACTTGCCAACACTTATAGTAATTAAAAATTTGTTTAATGCTGTTGCACAGATAAGTAGAAGAGTTATCCAGTGATATTTTTATTTTTATTTTATGAAGTGTAGGAAAATTATGAGCTTTACGGCAAAAAAAAAAAGTTGTTTTTTTTAATGAGAAAAATATAGTCCAAGTTAGGGCAATAATTTTTTTTAGGTATATCATGCAAGATGTGTTCTGATCTGTTACATGGACAAAAACCAACATAACTTTGAAATGGAGCATCCAATGCCTCTCAAACTTTGCAAATGGCTAGAGGATAGATACAAGAACAGTTTGAAGAAAAAAAGAAGGGAAAAAAGTCTAGTTTTTGACGTACAGTCCCTCCTTAAGCTTCACCCCATCATGAGCTGCTCCTCAAAGTCATACAAGTGTTCAGGTGGAGAGGTGCGCTTAAATGAGGTTCCATGCAGTTAAAGAGCTCTAGATAACCATATTCGGTTTTTCATTCTTATAATAAGCAGGCAGGCCACAGGACACAGCAAAAAAAGGAAAACTTCCGTACGGGAAAGTTTACTTAATGTGATTAATCTTCACTAGCATTAACTTCATGTCGGCCATTTTTAAATAGTTACAGGGAGCACTACTGCACTTTCTTGCAGACAGACAAAGATGTGTTTTTTTCTTGAGTAAACTGTTCTTTTTTATACATCCAATTTTGTTAGAGCTTTTTATGGGCTAAAGAAGGGATGGCATGAGTGACAGGGAAAAACAGCACAGCTCTCTCCAAGATCAGAACATCAACAGTGTTCAAATCTTGTTTTGTATGTAGCTCAAGTATCTGTTGCACTTCACTAAAGAGGTTTATACATATTATTTAAAACACCAATTTTGTAATGCACTAATTATGTCTCTTTGGGGGAAAAATCACCCTCTTCAAAGTCATGCATTCTTCAAAGTCAACTGAACAGTGTAACTGCCTGAGTAAGTTTGAGCAATTGTCAGGAGGAAAGGCATTTGCTGGAAGCCACAGAAGCTTGAATGAACCTCGCTATGTTTAACGGGTAATTGCATTAGAATGTCATGTGTAGAAATGACATTCCTCAGGCCCGGCAGAAACAAACATGAAGTGGTGGTACGGCCAAAGTGACCCGATTAAGCCTTCATCATCCATACGATCAAATCTCAAATAAAGTACACCAATATGATGCATTGCGACTGCTGCTAAAATTCAAGCGGTGTGATGTGTTTTCATGTTTATAATATCTGTGCACATTGAGAGTGCGACTGCCATGAAGTCTAGTAGGACTTAACGAACATTATCGATTTGCATTTACTTATTAAACAACAATTAACAGATTCATTTTTTTTTTTAATGGTCTGGTTGTGGCTGGACTTGTTGGACCGGTTCTGCCGGCCCTGTTCATAGTTGTTTGTAAAGTTTCCAGAATCTTACAAGTAGCAACCTCCGAGGAGGTCTTGACCTGTCCAAGAAATTTCACCAACTTCTATAATGCAGTCATCCTCTATATATTACCTAGGTTCACTGTGTATAATCTCATGGAATATAGAAGAATCTGCTACACATCGGACATCAGAACTTCCAAAATCACAATCCCCTGTTGCTCTAATGTCTAATGTCTATACCCAGAATATGTCCTTTTGAAGGACATATTCTGGATACGTCAAAATGAGGTGGATACTTTTTGTACAGCATGTTTTTAAGGGGTGACTGTACGTCAGCACCACCAAAGTAGTATAAATTGCCATAACTTTTTTTCTATATTCTCTATATACTCTAAAAAAATCCAGTGTGTTCCTTATGCTTTGTGCTTTCTAATGATATGTTGAATGTCTCTGCAGACATATTTTCTTGGAAGATACATATAAAAAAGTTGACCTAACTTGCAGAAAAGTTCATAACTGCCCTAATTATCAAGATCAAAGTACCAGATTTGGTCAGCTGATAGAGGAGGCTCTAATCTGTGCAACGCATGAACGGATTATCAATAAATGTCTTGGTTTTTTAGTGGCATGCAGGCCACCGCTTTTGCAACTGGAAACTGGAAAACACCAGGGAAAATCTCAAACCTCACCACTTCAAATCACCATAACTTGCCAACACTTATTAATTGGAAAAATTTGTTTCCTGCGTTGCACAGATAATTAGAAGAGCTATCCAGTGATATAAAAATTGTTGTAAAGTGTAGGAAAGTTATGAGCTTTACGGCAAAAAAAAAAAAAAATGAGAAAAATATAGTCCAAGTTAGTGCAATGAAATGTTTGGGTTTACAATGAAATATCATGTGTTCTCTTTGTAGTTCCTTGATCTGTTACATTGACAAAAACCAACATAACTTCGAAATGGAGCATCCAATGCCTCTCAAACTTTGCAAATGGCTAGAGGATAGACACAAGAACAGTTTGAAAGAAGGAAGAGAAAAAAGGAGGGGGGGGAAAGGTCTAGTTTTTGACGTACAGTCCCCCAGTCACAGTCATGGTAGCCAGGGTTGTGCAAGTTTTGAAGTATTTCTAAGTGTTAATTGTGAATTATGGTTAGCTTTGGAAGGTTTATAACTGCTGTGTTGGTCCATATTGTAATATTAAAAATCAAAACCATGTAAAATTTAAAAATAAAACATCCCAGGGAGCATGCATCTGGATCCCCCTATGGTATATAGGTAGGACAGGCTGTCCCAATACATATCTTTATGCCACTGAATGCATGTAATAATATTATAACAATGGCATGAGGGTGAGAGCTGAATATGCTGTCATCAAGTCAGACAGACCACTTGGCCTTTTGGATCTGAGAGAAGAACTTTGTGCTTCGATTGTATGGACACTAAATGTACTTTCCCCACCTCCCACATCCCACACACGCCTGCTATATATATCTATACAAGCAATTCAGGTTTTGCTTCTTCTACTGCAGGTTATGATTGTTTTAAGTGGAGCTTCTTCAATAGGAAAGACAACTCTAGCCAGGAACTGGTGTGAGAGGCACCCTGAATTTCACCTTATCAATGAAGTGGCACGAGTAATATTGTCAGAGAAAAGTATATCCCGGCATGAATTATTGTCCTACCAGAGTGATCTCAGTAATGGGAAGTTTCTACAATATCAACATCAAATATTCGAAAGGCAGAATCAGTTGGAATCAAAAAGAACTAAAGAAGAGCCTGTCATTGTTGACAGGGGACCCGACCCACTCGCTTTTGTGGAATGCCACATAAGCCATGTTGCTGCCTTAGAGCTAGCAGAATATCCTGCAGCAAAGTCATGTTTAGAACGCTATCGATCAAGTACCTGTATCATTGTAATACTGTGTCCACTGGATTGTATTGAGGATGATGACGTGCGTGACGTTCCAACTAGAAGCAGGCAGCTACAGTTCACACAGAGTCTCAAAGGCTTACTTGATGTACTAAGTGTGCATTATGTTTATTGTGATAAGACTGATCTAAATGAGAGAATAGTGTGGCTGCAGGACACAATTGAGAGTCATTATAAACGTTTAAAAAAAATCTTTTTTTAGATATATTCTGCATTTTAACCAGCAAGAACTAACTAGCCATTTTGTTTAACACAGATCTATTTATGATAAAGCTGTGTTTCTGTTCTGCAGTATTTGTATAGGAAATGGCGTGGTTTGTAGTGAAATAGCGTATAAATACTATGAGTAATTTTAGCGGGGTCGGCCAAATAAAATTCATGAGGCGAAGCCAAGTATAATTGCCATCCCCTCTACATTTACATTTCACCAGCAGCAACCAGTCCTACATCCTTGCTGAAGTGTTGATCCACAGGTGTGAGATGGATTTGTATCATCTCCTTCACAAGAAGTTCTCTCCATCGGCTGGCTCTAATTTATCACTGATGTTTCCTTCCACAAGAGTGGGTGATAGTAGTGGCTCCATACACCATGTTCAGCGATGGCCGACTTCCACAGTTCCCTCTTCTCACAGGAACCCTTATGTTATATTATCTGGTGTCCAAGTTCCTGTGTCCCTGATGTGTTTCTATACTAGACATGCCACGATCATGTGCACCTCATGTGACTTTTTGACACATGTTAGCTAGTGTATTAAGCATCTCACCTTGTGTTGTCAATTCAAAGAAGGACAAAGCATGCTGGAAAACTCAGCAAATCATTTCTAAACTGATACGAAAAAGGAATCCGATTTTATTCTATTTTCAGTCAATAGTCATCATTCTGGTGACATCAAAGTTTGTGTCAAAATCTCGAAAAACATGGACAGTGGCCATTATTCTATGGCTGGCTGGCTTGGGAGGGCTATACAACCAGCCTAACCATACACCTCAGATTTCCCTGAATGACATAACCACACACTACACCAAAGCCAATTATGGACCTCATTAGTTACTCCCCCCCACCACACACACACAAAAAACAACAACCTAGAATGAATGTAGGGCTTGGTGTAGTGAGCTGACCTTGACAAGCCTTTTTTTGTTGTAAACTAGCAGAAATATCTACCCTCTGGTGCCAACACTGTATCTGCTCTAGTTTGACCATGTGGCTGTATATGACATGTGGATAGGGCAAAGTATCCAGTTTTGACAATATAGATTTACTCTCAATGAACTCTCAGTTGACATAATAACATTACAATAACCTTCTCAATAATCAACTTCAAATTGTGTTCTCTCAACATTTCGACTAGGCGCTCTAACCTTCATCATAATGATTATTCCTGATGAGGGCTAGAGCATCTAGTCGAAATGTCGAGAAAATACAATTTGAAGTTGATTATTGAGAAGGTTATTGTAATGTTTAATCTACTTTTTTTTGTTTTTTGTTTTTGGCCGACATTTCAACCAAAACACTTAGAAGACAAAGTATTTTGGTTGAAACTTTGGCAACAGCAAAACAACTGATTGAAAAAAGAAATCTAACAGTGCATGTGATGTCAGCTGAAAGTAATTGTTTAGATGATGGTTTTAATTTTGTTCAATATTGGCCAGAGGGACCAAAAACTGGGTCCAGCACCTTCTGGGTCAAGAGATTTCCAACGCGATTGTTACATGTGTGGGCTACACCACACACAGTCAAAAAGACAGATGGACAGACACTTCATCTTAATATACAAGGGGAAATAAAATACCATATTACATTGTGCACTCAAGTGATATAACAAAACTTGTGGCCTCAATTAGACTGCACACAAGCAGGAAATATGAAAGCTCCAGAGAAAAGGCTCTGTCTGGAGCGGGTGGAGAAAGCTTCACAATCTGTTATCACTAAATGACAATCAAAACCTCAGTGTGCTTCAGTCAAGGCAGATGGGTCACATGTCACTTTATGTCGATTGAAGGCTCTTCTTTCTTGTCTCTACCTGTCCTCTCAGATGTTCCACAAGGCATCCTTGGACCCCTATTGTTTCTTAATGATCTACCTGACTCAATCAAGTTCTCCTCACCATATTTCTTTGCAGATGTTACTAAGTTAGTGAAATCCATCTCATCCACTAATCATACCTGTGATCTTCAGAGTGACATTGAGTCACTTGAGGCATGATGTTCAGTGCAGAACTTCGCTCTGGCAAATATGCAACAACGAGATTTGGACTTTAAATGTGTCCAGTATCCTGCTATTTGACATGTTAATAAAGCCATTGTATTCAATGAAGGAAGACAATACAACCTTGGTATTATCATCCATAGTAATCTTTGGTAGAAACATTACAATAAAGTATGCTCCATGCATATGCAGCACTAAGTCTCCTCAGGAGAAATTTGTCTCGCCTGTCCAAGATAGCACTCTTACATCTATATATCTGGTATGATTGTACCATTTACAATTGTGGAGACCTCTGAATATAAAACTCAGGAAAGGATGCAGAGGAGAGTAACCAAGTATATATTAAAATCCTGGAAAGGATGCAGAGGAGAGCAACCAAAAAAATCCTGGAAAGGATATAGAGGATAGCAACCAAGTAGAAATTCTGGGAAGGATACAGAGGATAGCAACCAAGTAGAAATTCTGGGAAGGATACAGAGGATAGCAACCAAGTAGAAATTCTGGGAAGGATACAGAGGATAGCAACCAAAAAATCCTGGAAACGATATAGAGGATAGCAACCAAGTGGGAAGGACACAGAGGATATATAGCAACCAAGTAGAAATTCTGGGAAGGACACAGAGGATATATAGCAACCAAGTAGAAATTCTAGGAAGGATACAGAGGAGAGCAACCAAGTATATACTTAACCCTTACTGGATGATGGACAAAATTAAAATCATTGGTAAGCCGCTGCCTAAGGGGAGGGAGGGGGGGGGGGGGGGGGGGGGGGAGTGGGGGGGTCGATACTAGATGCCAAAAAACACTTGTGGTTACCACTTTATAGCTCCATAGATTCTGCACACTTCACTCTATGGACTTGATATTAGCTCAAAAGATAGATCTCTCTGTGTGCTCTCTTTTGTTACTAAAACATTTTTCATAGTATAACTATACCCAAGTTTGTCTCATAGTTAGTAAGGCTTTAGTGTGTAGAGGCCCATAAGAGTAAGTCATTTATTTCGTAGGATCCCAAGTCTTGTGCTAACTTGTCACCTTTTCCAGATGCTTTTCGTACATTCTTCTTCAAGACTCGGTCACCTATAGTAAACAACAAATAGTTTTAAACATGCACATAATTATCTTCAAGCCTTGAGTTATGTCTGCAATTATTGAAGAACATTATTTTTGGCGGGAAATTTAATTTACAATTTGAAATTGATTTTACCTCCATAATTAACTGTCCTTCCTCTCTGTATCTCACAGTGGAAATTTCTATGCAAGAGGAGTAATATGGCACCCTAATTTTTGTCATGTAAATTATCACCCTAGTCTATTGCAGAATGGAAGCATTTTAAGCCTGTTTTGGGGCTTGGCGTCAAAATACAACTTAGGCTTGGCTTTGGCTTCTTAAATTTTTTCTAGTACCTGTTCATCCAGGGCCTGCACCTGTTCATCCAGGGCCTGCACTGTAATAAGAGTTGCTGTGGAGGAATATAATTTTTAAAAAATTCATTCACAAATTCAAAATGGGTCAGCTAATTTTTGTTTGAGTTTCCACATCAAATTTTGTTAACTATAGTCTGCCACTAAACAATCTTTAACTATCCTCCAAGTCTTTTTTAAACTCTTTAAGAGACACGTCAGTGTGTATTATTCACATACTGAAAGTCTTACTCGCAATCATGTTCTGCATTGATGGCGGTGTCACCCCTAGCTGTGTGGTAGAACATCGGGTTGCTGTTTTGTTAATGGTTACGTACTGGTTGTTGATGCCATAAGTGGTGGTGAGCACAAGTCTAAGACATCAACAAAATGCAACCCATAAAAAGAACTAAACACATATATATACACATAGAAAGCCAACTTAAAGTCTAGGTGACGCTTCACTCCAAAGGCAAGCAAAGATGAAATCATTTACCTGGGTTGGAAAAGCAAAATAGCACGAAAGAATATACCAACACTCTACTATGTTACTATTACCACTGAAAAGAGAAGCTACCTGACAGATAGTTTTGGAGAAAAGACTTGATATTAAGAGTACACTATCGCAATCCTGAATTGCCCTCTAGTCATCATTAGTTTTGCTCTAATTTACTTGTGTGCATTTTTTAAGAAGAAAGTCAAGTTTTTACTCTAACCTGACCTCTCTGGACAAGTTGTTTCTCGATCTTTTGGCTATAGTGTTTCTTGTTGAACTATTCTAGCGTTTCTGTCGAGCTTGTCACCTACTTTTCGGTCTTGGATAGGCTTGCTGGAGGGACTTTAAAGGTAACTGCCTAGTGTGTAGCTAACTACTTGCAGAGTCTTAGCTCAGGATGCCTCAATAGTAGCGCCTATGTTGAACTTTCTATTGTTTTCTCACCTTTTTTTCCAGATCAAGATGTGTCTGCCATGGAAGTTGTGGACTTCATGAGGCATCTGAGCTTAGATATGAGAGGCTATAAGCTGCCATGATTTCTGAATTAGCTACTAGCTAAGCCTGTTTCTCGAGCTAGCTAGCTATACTGTTCTTCTCCAGAGCGGCTAATTGAACTTTGCAACATTGGGCTTAAGCACAAAAATGAGAGTAAATAGCAACTGTTGAAGGACCAACACCAGCTTTGCTGCTAAAAAGTGCCAAGGATGTTGGTAATGGAGCAGAATGTGCAAGGGATATCGTGATCAAAGATGGCTATAAAATGATCCCAGAGGGAAGCTATGATTCTATATTTGATGTGAGAGTAGGAAAGTGATAGATTAATGGTTGAGGAAAGTGCATTCCAGAGAAGGACAACTCTGTTTGTTAGTTACTGTTACATAGTCTCACACTGAGCTGTAGTATATGTGGTGGCCTTAACAGGCTCAGCAGTATCAAAATCATAAAAATGATGTGCTGATGTAGACCAATTGAAGTTATTTTGTAGATGATTTGATCTGGAGGCCCTTATGGAGGAGACAAAGGAAATGTGTGAGTTCATGTCAATATTATCTGGAGGACCTTTGAGGTGCTTAATCAAGAACATGATGTCTTGAAGTTCGACCAATATATTAGAGAAAGCTCCCTTAAATAATTATAACAAAATTTGCTCACTTTCTTTAAGTCTAAGATGCACTTGCCCATCATAGGATGGATCCCAAACTTCAGGCAATAGAGAAACTGACAGCTCTGATCAAGTAAGTATGTTTTGGATGTTACATTATTGATGATAACACAGCATTCAAAGCCATGAGTTGTTTTTTTAACTTTCATTGTTGCTTGTCCTGTAGTTACCATAGCATAGCACATGTGCATTGTGCAGATAGTGTACCTATCATATCTATTAGTACAAGTGTTCACCTGAAGCTAAGACAGAATTACACCTCCATTCTCTGCTTGGTTCTCTCTCTCCACTCAAGTTGCTGTATCGCCAAGAGGACTTTATGAATATCCATCTCTATATCTCATTTTGCAATTCTATGACGAGATCTGCTTCCTTGCTTAAATTGTGACACAAGTATTGCCATACTTCAACCACCATTTCTACTTTAATTGTTTATGGAATTTACTCCCTCCTGTGAACCTCTCCCTCTCTTTGCCAACTACAACACTCTTATGACAACCTTTCCTTAAACGATATTTAATCCTGTCACCATCTGCACTTATCACAATGTGTGTGTCCATGCTATATACTGCAACAAACTGTAATGTAAACTTCTAGCAAGAAACTCCAGTAAATGGTGACAATCTTTCAACCTTGTCTACTACCATAATACATATGCCTATATACTCAGTTCCTACACATGTTCAATGTAGTAAAGCCTATTATTATTATTATTATTATTATTATTATTATTATTATATTATTATTATTATTATTATTATTATTATTATTATTATTATTATTATTATTATTATTATTATTATTATTATTATTATTATTATTATTATTATTATTATTATTATTATTATTATTATTATTATTATTATTATTATTATTATTATTATTATTATTATTATTATTATTATCATCGTCATTATTACCATCAACTGCTATCACAAGAGCAAACTAACTAAATGATCACTTCTTGGTAGGTAGCTGTACTGCTGTAGATCAGCTAGCTCAGATATTTGCTTGTATACCGGTGTGTTGTTTCTTTGAATAGAGAGAAGCAGTCAAAGTGAGTTTTAGCCGAGATTTTTTTTGTCCGGGGTCAAACCAATATAGGGAGTGCTATATTAATTTTAACAAGAAATGGAAGACTACAAATATTTTTAGGACTCTTTACCTATTAAAATAATGACCACCGGAGTAGATAGCTAGCTACCAGTATATAGCATGCTCATGTGAGTCTTAGCATCTCATTATTCCTGATGAAGGCTAGAGCATCCAGTCAAAACATCGAGAGAATATAATTCCAAGTTGATTATTGTATATAACACCATAATTATATTATATTATGGTAAAGTGTTCTCTAAATGTTGGCATCTACATTGGTAAACTTGTTTCTTTTTTGTGTGGCTAAGTATCAGTTTTGAATTTGTCCCATTTCTATTTTTTGGTGTTATTTTTTTTTATAGGGTATAAAACCAGAACTAACCAATCATAGATTCCGTATCTATTACTAAGGGAGGGATGCACACCCACATAGCCATGGCAGTGCTTGGCCTCCACTGAGCTGGTCCTCAGAAGCTTACTCTTGTGATAATATACAGAACTGAGGTGACTTACCAAGCAGCTGCACATTTTCATACCAAGAAGTGTTCAGTTGGTTTCCTCAGAAGTTCAATAGTTAACAACAATAAAACTAGGATGATGTATGTGTCTCTGTACAATATGTACATAGGCACTTGTGTAATAAATAATGATTGGTTAGTTCTGATGATATAGCTACCGAGTAATTTCTTTAGGAGGCTGCTTGACAAAAATGTTTTATAAAAACCAAAAATATATATGGACTGTATATGGACTGTAACTATTGATAGTTTTTTTTTTTTACCAATGTGGACCACAAACATTCACAGGATCCTTTACCAATGAACACCAGATAACACAGCATGTATATATATATATATAATATTTATTCTAGAGAGACCTGTAAATGTTTGTGGTCTACATTGGTAAATACTTGTTCCTATATATATATACATTGAACACAGTTATCTATCTAGTTACATAGTTAGATCGTAAGTCTCACAAGGTTAAACAGCTATAGCTATAGTTATGTAGTGGGTGGCTATTCTTTACTGCTGTGGCTATAGCCATGTGGGTTGCTAGATATTACACTTGGATAGCAATACAGTGGACCCTCTTTTGAGACCTTCAAAACGGTCCCTCAAAGGAGGTTGTCTGTCACTCAAGGTGGGTGGAGCAATGGGAGTGGCCAACTTTATTTTCCTACAATGCATAAGAATAATGCAGGGAGTTGTTCAAGACAACACTCCAGTACATAATAATCATGACTTGCCACTTCTACTTTCTTTCTCTTCAAAGTTTCCTGGTAAGCAGTAAGCTAAATGCCTGGCTAACAGACTACACCTACTGTACACAACTATGTACTGTCCATCCTAGCCCTAGCCCTAGCAGTGGTTCTGTACACCATGTGTTAAAGACTACAATCTACAGGAAATTATCAATTGAGTACACTGAAGTCAACAGTAAGAGTACGCTGAAGTCAACAGTAAGAGTATGCTGAAGTCAACAGTAAAAGTACACTGAAGTCAACAGTAAGAGTGTGCTGAAGTCAACAGTAAGAGTACACTGAAGTCAACAGTAAGAGTATGCTGAAGTCAACAGTAAGAGTATGCTGAAGTCAACAGTAAGAGTATGCTGAAGTCAACAGTAAGAGTACGCTGAAGTCAACAGTAAGAGTACACTGAAGTCAACAGTAAGAGTATGCTGAAGTCAACAGTAAAAGTACACTGAAGTCAACAGTAAGAGTATGCTGAAGTCAACAGTAAGAGTATGCTGAAGTCAACAGTAAGAGTATGCTGAAGTCAACAGTAAGAGTACGCTGAAGTCAACAGTAAGAGTACACTGAAGTCAACAGTAAGAGTACACTGAAGTCAACAGTAAGAGTATGCTGAAGTCAACAGTAAGAGTACGCTGAAGTCAACAGTAAGAGTACGCTGAAGTCAACAGTAAGAGTACGCTGAAGTCAACAGTAAAAGTACACTGAAGTCAACAGTAAGAGTGTCTGAAGTCAACAGTAAGAGTATGCTGAAGTCAACAGTAAGAGTATGCTGAAGTCAACAGTAAGAGTACGCTGAAGTCAACAGTAAGAGTACGCTGAAGTCAACAGTAAGAGTACGCTGAAGTCAACAGTAAGAGTACGTTGAAGTTCTATAATTCCACAAAAAATGGTGCAGAGGTGGAGAGGTATGCTAGGTCCATGCAGTCAGGAATTTGTGAGATTACAATTTAGACTGAGGACTACGTCAGCTGAGTTGTTATCTGATAGCAAAAATATGTGGAATAATGAGATGCATAATGTGATAATGGACCAGGAAAAGATGTGGGGTATTTCTTGGGAATGTGTAAGGAATTTGAGAGGGCTGCGGTAAAATACGCAGAATTACAGGGGCTGGACCGTGGCCGGATGTATTTATATAGTAAGAATGCAAAAGTGGCATTGCTGTTTGGGAAAGGTATGGAGGAAGTAAGTAATACAGTGATGGAGGAGTTGATGAACTTTGGTCCCCTCCCATCCCCCCTCTTTGAAGAGCTCACTCTTGGTATTATCATTATTTGTTCTTGTCAAATTTATTGTGTTATTTTAGTTCTGTCACAATGTGCTATGTATGTGGTGGTCAAGGGGAGCCAAACCATTTTTTACAAAGTGTTAAAAAGAAACCCCGTGGTTACGACTTTGGAGCTCCATAAATTCTGCATTTTATGAACTTGATATATAGTTCAAAAGATATAATAGCCCTCTCTGTGTGCTCTTTTTTGATACTAAAAACTGTTGCATATGTATAATTATGCCCAAGTTACAGGCAGTCAAAGTTCGGGACCTCAAAACCTGCATGCCATTATCCCAAACAGCCTCCTAATTGGAAAGTGTTACAGTTGTAATTAGTATGAGTGGCTAGTCCTCCTACAATGAATGTTTTCATTAGGCGCTAAAATGGTCAAGCTGGTGGGTAGAAAATCAACCAACACCACGAGAGCACCAGTCATGTTTTAGTGCCTAATGAAACTTATTGCATAGAGCAGGGCCAATTGTACTAATTTCCACTGCCTAGCAGTTTCCAATTAGGAGCTAGACTGTTGGTGATATGGGCATGCCGGTTCTTTGACTGCCTGTAAATTGGGCATGGTAGTTTTTAGTATCAAAAGAGAGCACACAAAGAGAGCTATCTTTTGAGCTATTATATCAAGTTCATAGAGTGAAGTGCGCAGAATTTATGGAGCTCCAAAGTCATGACCACAAGTGTTTTTTAACACTTTGTAAAAAATGGTATCGTCTCCGCAGGCTCAAGTGTTTTGCCGCTCACACGAATGTGATCCTCAAAAGGAAAAATGAAGGTGTTAATCTTGAGTGGGTGATGTTTCTTAGCACTTGAAGTGACCATGCCCACCTTCTTTTGGGTTCATAGTCGTGCTAAAAAAAGGGAAGAGAAGAGAATGCCTGAAGGAAAAGTGAACATTGCATGTAATGATTAGATCCAGGAATGTTTTTTTAAATGAAGCCTGCAAGAGAGTCTACCACTACTAGAGAGAGGGTAATTATAGCATAAATTAGGTACTTTTCTTAATATTATAATGATGTAATTTTTAATTGTCAATCATCAACAGTCGCATCACTTAGAGCAAGTGTGGCCTCATGCTTGATGCTCGTGCTTGATGTCTTATCGCTTGACAACTGCATGACAGTCAGCATTTTATCAAAAACTAAGTCGACTTCTAGAAAAGAGGAATCCTGTCTAATACTCTTATGTTTCCCCCCCAACCTTTACCCTACCACCTGTGGATAGTACCCCTTGAAACTGAATTCTTCATTGTATGTTTGACAGTAAGTTATTCTTAAAGAGTCTGTTTTGCTAACTACGAGGACCCCTTCTGGGTTTGCTATAGCAGACCTAGTTGATACGGGCACTATTAGTTTGTCTGTCTGACAAGTTGTGTGGATCCACGATACTAAAATGACCTCACGGACGAAATAATTTACGTGGCTGATTTATGATGCCAAATACTAGTGAGAGAGGTCAGTTATTTATGTGCCATGCGTCCACTTCAACTCCGCGCTTAGAGCGACTGCTTATTTGCCATGATCCATTATTCCCACCAGAGTGGTGAAGGACATCCCAGCGGAAACCCCTGCCTTCACAAAACCTAAACGTCATCGACTATGATTTAATCTTGATATTGCTAAGCCTGTTAAGGCCACCACATATAGTACAACACAGTGTGAGACTAGTAACAGTATTTAACACTAACAACACCTATAATTATTATCAACAGTACAATAATATCCATAATACTAATAGTTAATGAGTGTCCCGCTGCTCAAGGAGGGGGGAGGGGACCAAAGAACATTTCTCAGCTCACCATACAACAATTCCTTTCTCCTCTGCCACCACTTCCCTACACAATACATAACACACTCGCCCACCTCCTCCATCACTGCATCACTTACTCCCTCAACACTTTCTCCAACAGCAATGCCACCTTTCCATCCTTACCCACTCTTCTGTATTCATCCAGCCACTTTCTTTCCAGTCCCTACAATTCTGCGCACCTCATCCACCAGTACCAGCTGACCCTTCTCGAATTCCTCACACATTATCTAAGAAGTGACCCACATCCTCCCCTGCTCCACTATCACACATGATACACCTTTCATCCCTAACTATCCCACATCTCTTCTTATCCTCTAACAACCCAGTCCTCTGTCTAAATTGCAACCACACACCTTCCTGACCATGCATGGACCTCACATACCTCTCCACCCCTGCACCATTCTTTACCAATTTATAAAACTCTAGCGTAGTCTTGCTGTTTACCAATCCTTCTCGTCTCTCATTTCCCCCTTCCACTTTCGTACTAACCCAACCTCATTGCTTATCTCGAATTTTCTCCTCAAGATCACATATTACTCTTACCATCCGATTCCTCCATACTCTCTTAGTTTATTTACAACTATTTTTATCAATCTGCTCTGTTCCTGTTCCAATACCTCTAATCATTACCAAACAAAACCTTTATCTCTTCCCTCCTCTCCTCTACCTTCCTCCACCCCATATCTCCCTGTACTGCCACTCCTGCTACACTACTACTTGCCCCCAACAATCTCCTACCCAATCTCATCTGTGCTGACCAACTTCTGGCAAGCATTATGTCCTCCTGTCCACCACACTTCGGCTGCATACTCCAAACTAGGTCTCACTAGAATTCTCTACTTACACCTGCCCATTCACTCGACTCATCCATGTCACCTTCCAAACCCACTCTTCTGCCTTCTTTGACATCTTCTCTAGGATGAACATTACCCCTTAGCTTCCTATCAAACTACACTCCCAGGTACTTGAATTCTTCGACCTCTTCCAACATCTTCATCAATCCTCCAATGCACTCCTGCTTCCCTACCATGACTTTGCTCTTCTTGAACTTCATCCACCTAACACAAGCCTGTACCACATCCAACATAGCTTGCAGTTCCATGAGTCTACCAGAAGAACAACATCATCTGCATAAATAAGTGCCCCACACCAAGAGCTTCCACCTTGACCCCTAGCTCAGCTCTCTCCAACTCCTCTGCCACTCCCATCAAATAAATATTGAGAGACAAAGGACATCTTTGCCTAAGTCCATTCTCCACAGTGAACCAGCTTGACCTCCTTCCGTTCAATATCATTCTGTTCACCGTCGTCTCCACCCCACTATACAATCCTACACATATCCTCTCAAGTTTCTCCTCTACTCTATACTGCCTCAATTTGTGCCACAGTTTCCCTCCCTCTTATTCCCCAAGATAAGAATTTTTCTTCTCGCTCTTCCTCACTTCACAACTCCTCTTAATACCAACCACGGGTCTGAACATCTCCTTCAACTCCTAAATCCTCCTTGTGCTTCCGTCAAAATCCTATCCTCAACAAACCTCAACAAACCCTCCCAACCTCCGCCAATCCACTCGCAAACACCTTCACCACACACAACATAATGCAATTCCTGCACCATTCTTGTGGAGAGGTACTAGCAAACTCCTCTTCCAGTCCACTGGGCAACACTCAATCCTCATCACCACATTCATCACCTGCACCATCACCTCCACCAACCTTCTACCTCCATACATCAGCATCTCATTCAAAATTCCATCAGGGCCTGGTGCCTTTCCTCTCTTCAAACACTTCATTACCTCTACTAGTTCTTCCCAACTTACTTCTTCGCACATACCCAACTCATGCCCACCCACTTCTCCTATCTCTAATTCTGGTACTGTGGCATCCTCTTTTTCCCTCTCCAGCTCTTCCCAGTGTTTTGCAATCACCTCCAACACTTGCTTCCTCCTCCACCATTCTTCCCTCATCATCTTTCACTCCACGACCTCCACTTGACGGACTTATCCATCCAAATATTATATATGCATATACACAAACATTATAACTGTGGCAAGTGACAAATGCTATATATTCTGTACCAACCAAGGAACCGATTAATTTTTTAATTTTTTAAAATTTATTGCTTCTCAGTATCATAAATTTTGCAGAGGGAGATGTACAGTTGCATATGTGAGTGTGAGTACTGATGGTCAGCCAGGCCGGTGCACTGACTGCCTTGAACATGCGATGGTAAAAAAAACAAAAACTTGTAGCTATGGATGGGGCAAGAATTTAAATAAGATTAAACAAAAATCAAAAACTTATGGTATGGGGTGTGTGTGTGTGTGAACAAGGACACTGTAAATGATAGGTACATGGAGAAGAGGGGTCAAATGTGTTCAGGAAATGGTTCCACAACTTTTCTTTGACTTTCTCTCTGATGATGGCTGAGGATTTTTCCAAGTCAATCTGTGGGATGGTGTTCCATAGTCTTGGCAAACGGTTGAAGTAAGAGAAATGAGCTGTTTCAGATGTTGAACGTTTGTGGCACATTTTTGTGTATGTGGCTGACCTGGTTCCATTTGTTCTAAATGATATGTAGTCTCTGATGTCGAAATGGCTTGTAGGAACTTCAGGTTCCTAACACAGAAGACTATGTCGTTAAGTTCATACTCCCCGAATCTTCAGTGCCATTAACCTCGACTTGTAATCAGCTGTCCGGGATTTTCCCGGAATTCTGGAACTTGTCCCGGAGTCCTGCTTCATATCCTGCGCAATCTGGTCCACTTTTAATCTGTACTGACTGCACAACTGCATTCCTAAGACCGCTGCTACGCTTGAACCACAAGTAGGAAAGCCAATTTCATTTAATAAATTTTCCCAAAAATAATTTTGAAAAAAATTACAAAGCTGGCAATGAGTCGGAGCATCGAGTCCGAGGCCTTTACTTGCATTGCCAGTACTTCTAGTTGGAGTCATTCTCAGAGTGAAGCTTGCAGTGACCTCTCCACTGCTAAGAGAAGAAAAAGAGCAAGTAAATGGCAGAAGCGCTACAATATGAAGGAGAGTATAAGAGGGGTGCATCATTTTTTCGTTGCAATATATGTTGCACTGATTTTTCTGTTTCCTCTGGTGGTCTACATGAAGTAAAACGACACATGGAGACGAGGCACTGTGCGTTGGCAAAACAGATTGTAGGTCAATCAAAAATTACTGCTGCTACCTTTAGAAAGGACAGACAAGAAGCTGATCAGGTTACAGCTACAGAAATTTATTTTTCTACATTTATTGCTGAACATAATGTACACTTTTTTAGCTGCTGATCACGTCAACAAAGTGATCAACAAACTCTGTAAAGTTATGTTTTCAGACAGCAAAATTGCTCAGCAATTTGCATCTGGTAGGACAAAAACTACAGCCATAGTGAAATTTGCACTAGCTCCAACGCTAAATGACGAAGTCATTCAATCTTGTTGTTCTTCTCCTTTCACCCTTTTGTGTGATGGTGGTAATGATCAAACAGATATATAGGAAGTATTTCGGAATGTACGGTATTGGGATAAGGGGGTACAAAAGCCAGTTACTCGTTTTCTGTGTATGCCAGTGTGTAATATTGCCACAGCAGAGTCACTCTTTACTGCAATAGAGAAGGAGTTTGAGTTTCGTGGAGCAACATGATCGGTTATGCATTAGATACTGCAAGTGTTATGGTGGGTAAGCGTAACTCTGTTTTGAGTTGACTTCTTGGGAAACGACCCAGCCTTGGCTGTCTTTGCCACTAAAGTGCACTTTGTGCTGCTGCTTCTCTTAAAAAGCTTCCAGTCTCCCTTGATGATATTCTGATTGATATACTAAACATTCTTCCAAGAGGTATCATGAGTTCAATGAAATTCAAACCGAGTTTAGCAATGTCACACCACTTCACACTGTAAAACATTGTTCAACCCGCTGGCTTAGTTTAGAACGCTGCCTCAAGAGATTGATTGAGCAGTGGCCAGCTCTTTATTGTTATTTTGACAGGATCGCTGAATCTGAGCCTTCTAATAGGCGTGTACAGTAATTTTATAGATCCAGATGTCCTCAACTCCACTGATGATATCACTTCTATTGATTTCACTGATAGAAATATCCAGCTTAGAGCTAGGTATTGGCACATCTACCCGGGTGTGGTGATCTTGAAGAGTTGGTGGGAACTGCTCTTGAGAAACATTTTTTTAATGTCTTTCTATGAAACCATTGTAGCTAAATTTCCATTTAACGATGACTGTCTGCTTCAACTTGCTTTTCTTGATCCTAGAAATAGAGATAAGACCTGCATTGTTGAATTGGCAAAGCGCTTTACATCCTTCTCTCCTGATGAATTGGACACTTTGAGTATGGAATTTCCTGATTTTCGTGCTTCACCCTTGGACCAACTTCCCACATTTGATGCAAAAGAAGCTGGAGCAATAGATAACTTCTGGTCTGTGATGGCGAAAGTTCATTCAATCTTGGATTTGGAACTATTTCGTTTAGGGGTCTTGTCCAGTTTTGCACAGATTTTGCTCGTACTTCCTCATTCCAATGCAGATCCAGAATGCCCTTTTAGCATTTTAGCATGGCAAGAAAGGTTGAGATGGAATAACGATGGCAATTGGATCCATCCACAGTGTGTTGCCTGCTGAGTGTTAAAATAAATAATGATAAGCCATGCTATTCAAATGCACATCTAATTAATGACAGCATGCTAAATCAGCCACCATGAAAAGCCTACAGACAACCTCATAACTACAAGAAGTATATATATAATATAGCATAATAATCATATCATCATCTCTACCTCACAATCAGGCATCTGAGACTCTGATTCATTGATTTCAATATTCATTATAATAATATTATTGAAGAACTACACTGTTAGATATAGTGGGTACGGGAGTTGCAAAGGCGCTGCAAAATGCTAGATTTTGTCCTGCCAATGAGTGTTCACAGGTTGGTAAGTCTGTGTATAATCATTGAGTATATACTTCGTGGCTCTCCTCTGAATGGATTTGCAAAGGTTAGCACAGCTGGAACGTGACCCTCTACTGCACTGAATCGCTGAACGGAGAAGAGAAAAAGTTTGTCTGCTGCGGAGCAACACATACCATGCGAGCTAAAAAAAGAGAACCAGTTTAATTATAGAACAAATGACGTAACCGTTACGTAAGAGCATGCGTATTTAAAAATGGCCGGCGGTCGACTAGGTTTCAAAATAACAGTGAAATCTGACTTATCCTTGTCTTCCTACCTCTGTGAAACTCGTTTTAGGGCACGGAACTGATTACCCTGTAAGAATAAGCTTACGCTACAGGTAAGCGTTATTGTTTTGACGGTGGTGTGGTGTGCAGTTGGTAATATATAGACCGCTGCTTTTTCTCTGAACCACACCTAAACAAGACATAAGCTTTAAGATGGGAGCGTTTCTCAATAAACCCGTGACAGAAAAGGCAACTTACACAGGGGAAGGCGGTGGAATAAAGTTTGGAGTGTCAGCTATGCAAGGTTGGAGGAAGGAAATGGAAGATGCTCATATCTGTAAAACCGAAATGCCTTTTGGCAAGGACTACAGTTTTTTTGGTGTGTTTGATGGTCATGCCGGATCTCTGGTGGCCACAAATTCTTCGAAAGGCCTAGTAAAATGCATAATTAAGGCTTTACCAGATGATATAAGCAATCTTAACCAAACGGTTATGGAAGGTGGCATCAAAGCTGGGTTCATAGAAATGGATAAGTTGTTGCTGGAAGAAACCAAAAATAAAGACCGGAGTGGTACAACGGCAATAGTGTCTCTGATTACGCCAAATGAAGTTATTTTTGCAAACTGTGGTGATTCCAGAGGTATTATGTGTAACAATGGGAAAATGTACTTTGCTACAATGGACCACAAACCCTACAATGAAGTTGAGAGGAACAGAATCGAGAAAGCCGGTGGTAAAGTGATGATGCAGAGAGTGAATGGCTCGCTGGCAGTTTCAAGAGCTCTAGGAGACTTCGACTTTAAGAAATCTGAAGAAGTGGGACCTTGTGACCAGCTAGTGTCCCCCGAGCCTGAAATAACTGTCCTCAAGAGAGAAGAAGAAGGTGACCAATTCCTGATCTTGGCATGTGATGGTATTTTTGATGTCGTGACCAATGAGGAAGTAGTTGAGTTTGTCTTGCGCAAGCTGGAGTTCATGGATGACCTTTCAAAAATCTGTAGTGATCTTATTGATATGTGTCTGAACAAGGTGAGTCTTTAGTCTCGTGCCTACATGTTTTGTATGTTCAGCATTTCGGTTTTGTAAACGCACACTAGGTATAATCTAAATAGTGCCCACCACATGACATGTTGCTCCTTTTTTCCTTCTTCCTCCTTTCCCTCCACCTTCCCCCTGTCCACCCCCATTTTTCCGTTGTGTATTTGGAACTTCTACACTCTCTCACTTTCATGTACCTACAGAACAGTAGAGATAACATGAGTGTCATTCTCGTCACATTTTGTAACGCACCTAAAGTTACCAAGGAAGGAGTAGAGAAGGTAAATGATGATTGATGTTGCAGCCATTGAATAGAATAGCTGTATTTGTCTTATCTTAGATTGTTTCACATTGTCCCCCTTCGTTGCTATTGCAGAGCGAAAAGTTGCAGAGAGAAGCAAAGAAATTGATCGAAGAGCATTTGACTGGTATTATTATGCTAGTTGGGAGCTTTACCATGCTCTTTCCCCCACCCCATCCCCCCTCGTCTTCATGTTTTAAGAATAAAGAGATTATCTCACACCAGTGCTTTGTACTGCATGTAACTTCTCACTAAGACACTGAGGATTAATTTTTTTTAAAGGTTTCAAGTCATTTCCATTGGTATTTACAGGGCATCGGCTCACTATCACTATTATCAAAGGCATTGTTTCACTCGCAGTACTACTATTGACAGGGTTTTTCAAGTTGATCTGAGTGTGTGCCTGTTCCCAAGGTTAACACAGTCCAAGACTGCCATCATTATCTTTGGTGACTCTCTAACTTCAGATAGCACAGTAAATGGCTGGTTCTTGCTACTGGCTAGGCATGTGCTACACTGCATAGGTGTTGAGTACTTTCGTAGGTTAAAACAAAACAAACTTGAGGTTTTCCAGGTTGATCCTTGAAAACAGTGCACCTCTTGACTATTTGTGGCTTATGATGGCCTGACCACACTAATGGAAACATCAGAAGTGCAGCCAGTGCTGGTTTTCATTTCAACAACATGAACGTGAATCATTGTGTGTTGGGCATGTCCACGCTAGCATTTCAAGAAACAAGAGATCTATGCTGTAGCACAGAAAGAGGTAGTGCTATGGGAAAGGCAGTATTGTAGAAGGATGATGCTCCATGACTCCCCTCCCCCCTCAAAAAGAGCCTTGATTAGGTTCTTGTCTTCCTCCTAGGCACCTGCAGCCATAGAAAGTAGAAATTCTATTTAACACACTCTCATGCTCATGAAATTACCTATATTTTCCTAGTTGATTCAAAGTATCTCTGGTTCATTTTTTGTAATCAAATGCACGTTGAGTGTGCACACCTTGCTCGTCCAGCTAGGGCACACTTGGACATCCATTGTTTTTATTGTTGTTGAAACTTGGTCTTTTACGATCACCCTTCAGTGTTCAAAGGAGTTATAAATGCCACACAGCATGTGGTAATGTATGCATATCTCTCTGTTTGGTGTAATTTTAGGAATTGCTAGTGAAGCTGATGATGCACTTGACCTGGAGATTAACAATGTCATGATCAAGCTGGCATCGGTGGTTCCATCAGAGTATGAAATATACTCGAACTCTAAGTAAGTTGCTTCCTCCCCATCCTCCCCTCTTCTCTCTCACACACACACAGGCTCTCTCTCTCACCTCTGACTGTGTATATAGGGTGTGTGTGTGCATCCCTATGTGCCTGTTCACAAGAGATGGGCTTTCCTCAGCATTGGGAAGTTCGTGCTGGAGCTGCCTGCTTGCTTCAATGTAATAGGAGGCCTTGCCTCGGTGCAAGATTTGAGTAGTCCACACTGAAGCATATTTGTTTGCTTGTTTCATTGCAAGGGGAGGGAGGCTTTGCACCATGTGCAGCATTGAGTAGTCCACACTGAGGCATGCTTGCTTGCTTCACTATAATGGGAGGAGGCCTTGTTCCATGCACAGCATTGGGTAATCTAAACTGAACCATGGAGGGATGTCTAGTCCTGCCACTGCCTTTCCTGGGACAAGGAATCCCACTTCATTTGGAATAATCCCAGTTTGTCTCTAGTCTTAGAGTATTCTATCTTAGAGTATTCTAGCCCCATAGCCCTAGCCATGACCTTCCTAGCTTTAAAATACCCCTAATCTTAGAATAACCGTAGCCCTAGCACTGGTTCCAGATCCACGATGTAGAGTGAAGCCACCTCACAAGTATTCCAGGATGTAAAGGTTGTGGCAATCCCAGGCATGCGTGGAAGCATGCTTGCAGCTCACTGTGTAGCATCTATTTCACATGGAAAAATAATTTTTGAATTTTTCCTTCCCATTTCTGTTTTTCACACAAGTACAAGTAGATATACAATGTCTAAATTCCAGATCCATGATGTAGAGTGAAGCCACCTCACAAGTATTCCAGGGAATCCCAGGATGTAAAGGTTGTGGCAGTCCCAGGCATGCGTGGAAGCATGCTTGCATGCTCACTGTGTAGCATCTATTTCACATGGAAAAATGTAGAGTTAATTTCTCGCAAAACTTTTCTTTCCCATTTCTGTTTTTCACACAAGTACAAGTAGATATACAATGTCTAAATTGGCACTTTGAAAGTGAAAGTCTCAGTTAACTATTTTAGGGATGATAATTAAACAATTCAGTGCACACCGGTGGTGCCTGAACTCTTTCATATTATCTTAGAGTCTGTGTGACAAATATAACATGAACTGTGGCTGTCTCGACCATCACTTGTGTGTTTGTCAGGTGTGCACTGTTGATGCACAAGCTTGCCTAGCAACAATAAAAGTAAACAAAGAACTGGAGTACTTCTTGTTGTTTTCCATCTTGCTGTTTTAGCTTTTACTAAGCAGCTCCAGTATGGCAGGCAATGGAGTTTGTCTCAGAGTTCTTGCACGTTATATTTTAAGTTATATTTTAACCATTCATTGCCTTCAGCTATAACTAGTAATGTGGCTACTCACTTTTATTGTGTTGTTTTTGTCAAAGCTGTTGACAAAGATGCTTCCTGCAGTAAGCCACACCCTTTCAGCAATGCAGTGTTCTTCTAGTAGAGCAAGGTTAGATGCAGCCTCGCTAGCATACAGCTTGCATAGAATTCTCCGTGTGGAGCTAGGCTGTAGTTTTGGGGGTCATGGTTGCTGAGGTGCTTTCTTGTGTGTAGTCACTATCAGTCTAAAGAGGTAAACTATGAGTTAAACAATAATTCCAGTTGTCCTATGGGAAATGTGTACTATGTATGTTCTAATTGTGGCTTGAATTTCATTTATGTATTATTTGCAGCAAAGATATGATTTCGGCATTGTTGGATGAACATCGGAAACGGCTATTTGGAAATGTCGAAAGTGACTTCAACTCTCAGTACAGTGACCCTTCGAATGCTCCCAGCTATTTGTTAGGTGATGATGACCAGTTTGACGGCTCCCTCTTTCCTTCCAGCCAGCGTGATGCCTTCTCAACTGTTGGCAGCAATCCTCCAGAAGTAAGTGGCTCAACTGTGTTGTGGTTGGTGTGTTTCACAGTGCTTATGTTCATAAGGTAAAGGATGTAAAACGTAAAACACAAACTGCATTTGTGCAGCATGAGCCTCATTATGTGGACCTCATCATACACACCACCCTCGCCTATAATCATTCTCTCACAAGTACATGCCACCTGCGGATGAGCACCACACTAGGAAGAAAGCTGACCGCTCAGTCTGAACTACAGTCTGAACTAAAAGACTTCCAGCACTGGTTCCCTCGACGCTAACGACAATTTTACATGCGTTTACTTTTTGCCTCTGTCCAAATTTGGTGGTTTAAAAGATGACTCACAGTGTGTGCGTTTGGGGAGGGGGGAAGGGGGGCATGTTTGTCATCATCACCTTCATGTGGTGACCTCTGTGCAGCAGTGCTGGATTAGAATGATTGAAGGCCAGTTCACAATACCATGTTAGTCGAGCATCATGATGTCTTGCATAGTTCTCCATACAGTAGGAAGTCAGTTATCCGAACACATTCGGACCAGAGGGTGTTTGGATGTTCAATTAACTGGTCACCATTCTTCAGTATCACACGGACAACCTTTTTTTCTCTTCTGCCTAGGTGTAGCCATGCTCTGTGCTTTGACACACAGTGAGAGGAATAGAAAGAAACTGCTGGCAGAGCTTTCACATTGGGAGAAAGGTGTATATTCGTTGTGCATATGCGCAAAGGAATCTTCCCCGCAAAATGAAAAAGTGGAGCCAGCATTGTCATGCTTCTTGTAGCGTTTAGCTGGCCGCATTGTCATGCTTCTTGTAGCATTTAGCTGGCCTCATTGGCATGCTTCTTGTAGCATTTAGCTGGCCGACATGTTCGGATAAGAAGTTCAGATAACTGACTTCCTACTGTACAATGTTAGTATGTTATGTAAGCAGTCTTGAACTCTGACCTCAACTCCACATCAGCTTCAGGTGAAGTACACACTATAGAAGTTGTGGTTATTCTGCTATAGCTAGCAAATTATCAACTAGCACTAGCTGGCCCCAACTCTACTAACAAGCTTAATTAACGCTACAGGCTACTACGAACCAGACTGTCACACTACTAGCTACCTCAATTACCAAATTGTTCCACCACTAGAAAACTATTAGGTAGCTATAGAGCATTTTAATGACTTATCATTTGCATCCAATCACTGTCCTTCTCCTAGATGTCCATGTGTGCTTGCGCAGATACCTGTCACAAGGGGGGGAAACTCTTCTGTGCTCCATGAGCTTCTCGTCCACAAATGTCGTAACATTTACTAGGAGCTAAACAGCTTACAGTGCAGTTCGTCACACGCTAGATTCTGATGTTCTAATTCTAATTGGTCCAATGCTGCATTGCTTACGCTGGAATACAACTTTTTCTAATTGAGTATATGTAGCGTTGTATTCCATTTTATTGTGCTGCTGTTATTTAAATGACGCAACATTACAGAATGACACAACATAAAGTTACAATATGCTAGGTCAGCATCATTGTGAACTAGCCATAAGGGAACAGGACATCGATGTCACTCCGTTCATCCCAGGTTAGATATAGACACCTTGCAAGAAAGTCGATAGGTTATGGAAAGTTGGTACGTGCAATGCTTGATCAATAGAAGGTGTGGAAGGTCAATTGACTTAGCCAGACAAGCCTTGAATAGTGTAGAGAGGGAGAGAGAGGAAGGTTGGTTTGATTGTCAGAGAGTTGGGTAGATGTAAGATAGACGTAGCAGCATTGTAGAGGACGAATGTAAGACTGTGGTGTTGTCTGCAGGGAGATGTAAGATAGACGTAGCAGTACTGTAAAGGACGAAGTGGTTCTGGGACAGTGCATATAGAGTGGGAATGTAAGACTGTGGTGTTGTCTGCAGGGAGAGGAACTCTGGCAGCAGGAGAATCTGTGTTCAGAGGATACAGTGTAGCTCTGGTATTTTTTGAGAATGCTGTCAGTGCTTGGAAAGCATCAGTGAAGCAGTGAAAGGTTTGGCTGATCTTAGTTTGTCTGCAGCTGGGGAGGAAGGAGTTGGCTAAGTTGCGTGCGTTCTCCTTATTGTGCACCTACTTGGGTGGCTGCCAGATCAGAGGAGTATGGATTCTATATCGAGTTCTGCCCGACCTGTCACAGAAGTGAGACTTTCGTGCCTAGGGGACATGATACATGTGTGTCATAAGAGAAGCGGTGGGTGCTCAGGGGGGTTGGATTAAGGGCCCATATCGCCATGGGTCTGGCTGGTGAATTTCTCGTCCAGTCACCAGGCCATATTCTGCAAGACCTGGTTCATGTAGTAAGCTAAGATGTGCCAGCAGCCAAGGAGTAAGCAATAGCACTGAATTATGTGGTATTGCATCAGATTGCATCAGATAGATTGGAGGATAAACATGGATATGCTGGTGAAGCGAGGAGTTGAGTGTAAAGCTGACCATCAACTTGTGTGTGCTTGATGAGGTGGAAGAGGCTCTGTATGTGAGAGATGATCCGATACAACACAGTTGATGGGAGGCAGAATTGGTAACCAAGGATGAAGTGAGTGATCAACCAGTGAGGAAGATGTTACTGGACCAGGTGCTGTCAAGAGCTAGCGATGTATGTCTTGTAGATGGCTCAGTGGAAGGGGGGAGCCTTGCATACACCACTAGTTGAGACGGAGAAGGACTGCCAGGTAAGATAACAGATGATCCAGACCAGTGAGGGGGATGAAAGCAGCACTGTAGCATAGGAACGGGATAGATCTTCCAGGATTTTTTGGGTGAGGCTGGGTTGGTGTGCAGAGTAAGTCCAGTGGAGTTGAAGCGTAAGGTATGATGTGACAACTGGAGAGGAATACTATCTGCTGGTGGTTGGCAAGGTGGATGTAAGAATATACCTGATGCAACTAAAGAGTGTGGCAGAGGTATAACTTGCTAAGACACAGTGTGGCTTCAGGAAGTGACGAGGGTGCACTGATATGTTCTTTACAATCCAACAGATGGCAGAGGAAGCAATTGAGCATGATGTGAAGCAGTGTTTTGTGTTTGTTGACTTGAAGAAGGCATGTGACTTGGTACCCCATGAAAGCTCTGTTGATGTCCTTGAAGAATCTGGGAGTGCCAGACCAGCTGGTGGAGACAGTCAAGTCATTTCATGAAGAAATGTAGGCTAAGATAAAATCAGTGGGCGAGTTGTTGAGAGAAATTGGTGTAATAAATGGTTTTAGGCAGAGTTGCACACTAGCTCTGATCTTGTCCAACCTTTATCCTGGTTGTCTCTTAAGGCTTGTCCACACTGCACAATAACTGGATGCGCATTGAGACACACTAGCTACTAAGAGAGTCTCAGTGCGCGTCCAGTCACGACGTCGCGTCCACACTGACACGACAATAAACCAAACGCGCATAAAAACCACTCCAAGAAAACTGCAGCCTTTGCACAATGGATACGGTGTAGTTGTTGGATTTCTTCTGTTATGGACGAGATACCTACAGACGCGAAGGAAGCATATGCTGCAGAGGAGAAGAAGGATTTATAAATAGAAAATGGCAATACAGTAGACTGATGGCGCTCCATGAACTCCATAAAAGAAGGCTGCGGCGGTAAAATTTTCTAAGTCTATTTTAGCTATAATAGTATTTAGCTTGATCTTTGCCTGCTATAGGTCCTTTGATTGTGGCAATGATGGCTGGCTACCAGCATCCATCTGTGCGCCAGGTTTGGTGCAAGCCACGCAGTAAGCACTGGTGGGAATCAGCTACAACTTCATAAATGATTCTGTTTCTTTGTACTCCGTCGAGTAGCTCCTGGACACTGGCATGGCTCCACACACTGATCAGCGCTCTTGTTTCTTGCCTGCAGCCATATCGCCAGCGTGGTTTATCTTTTAACGCGCACCAGCGTAATTAATTTTACGCTTGGATTTGTTGCTCTGGCTCGACTCAAACCACCTATCGAGGTGGACTGGACCTAATGCGCGTTAGGTCCAAGAAATCTAATTCGCATTCAGTGTGGACGCAACGAACGCGCACTCGTTGAGATCTAACGCGCATTCAGTGTGCAGTGTGAACAGGCCTTTAAAGGCTGGTTCACAATATTATGTCTCGAGGTCTTTCTGTCAGGTCGTTTCGAGCAGTTCACAATATCCACCTGGTCACGTCACTTTGAACTATTGAAATTGAACTTTCCCCCCCAATTACAAAACTGCACCCATTAATTAATAAACCTTCAAATGACTTGCCAGATCCAGCCATATACTAAGAGAGTTCCTCGCTGCCTCTATCAACCTTTCCACATTCATCTCTTCCTAGGAAAAGCATTTTTTGCGGAAACACAAGTAAGGCACACCAACACGTATCAACTGTGGCATCACGACCAGAACTAGAATAGAAATGGAATCTATTCCAGCGAAGCAATACGACGACATGTTCACAATATCACAAAATTGACACGTCACTAGTGTGACCCAGCCTTAATTAAGTTGGCTATGATGGGATAAGGAGTGAGAGTGAAGATTGGAAAGATATTTGGAAGGTACATGACAAACAGACCGGATTGTATTCCGCAACTGTTTCCAGGCATTGTCCTTCGCCCTCTATGCTATTATAGCAGATATCTGTTACAAGCAGAGGAGGTCTTCAGGGCTCCAATGAGCTTGTTCGCATCCACAAACGCCATAATGTTTCCTGGTGAATGCAAGAGCATCTAGCCGAAACGTCGAGTGAGTAAATTAAAAAAATAAGTTGATTATCGAGAAAGTTGCATCTACTATGTCAACTGAGAATTTGTTGAGACCATAATGTTTGCTTGAAGCTAGACAACTGGTGCTGTAGTTCATCACATGCTAAATTATAGCACTTGATAGTCAAATGCTAATGCTGGGATAGAAGATCCTGTTCCATTGTAGCATATTGTATCGTCATATCAGTTGCTGGTTGACGATGAGACGAATGATAGGTGACACGATCAATATGTTCAGCGAGCGCCATATTGGAACCATCCTTAAAGGATTGGCAGCACACAAATGTAGAGACCTGCATGTTAGGATGAGACCCACAGACATCTGGGGGGGGGGGGTGATCGAGTATTCCTCTTGTTATGTATGGATGCTACACCAACTCTTTTGCATTACGTCACGAAGCCCTAGGACTCAGACTTCTCCTTGCCCCACCATGAAGTCTATAGGTCTCAGACTTCTCCTTGCACCTCCTGTTGCACTCATGAGTCAACTACTCAGCGTATGCATTTTTATATTGACTACAACTCTGCATTGGAAGTTGTCCCACAGAAACCAAGTGTACACCAGGGTACACCAGGGTTCAAGGCAGTGCTGGTCGTGTGTGACTGCTCACCAATACTAGGTGTGATGATTGGTAGAACAAGGTGTTTATAAAGTACAGGAAATGAAAGCCGAGCTTGTCGTGCTGTTCTAAGTCTAAGTCCAGATTGTTAAAGTGGCAGACACTGGAAAGGACCACAGAGTTGCACGATTATGACATGTCCGCTGGGTCTAGTGTTAGTTATTACACATGTAGTACTAAACTGTTCAAGGCTGACATCTGGTTAACACCTTGACCCATGCTTTCATAGACTGTATTTGGGAGGGGGGCGGTTCTGAATCTCGGCTAGCATGTTTACTCCCCTATAAATTATTTATAAGTGGTAGTGTGCATGGTCCAGCAGTTACCAGTAACTACTTTCTGCTTGTTCTTACCTGACTTTTTATAAGCCATGGGTACGGTCATCTCTCTTTTCTTTGGTTGGTTCAAGACAAACAAAACCAAATAACCAAAATATCTATAAGTTTAAAAAAATCCAGCTATTCGATCATTATGTCCAGCTTCTCCTCGTCCTCTTGGCTATCGTCTCCACCACAGAGCCCAGTTCTCTTTCATGACTAAGGCCGGTTTCACAATATGATGCTCGCCCATCGTAATGTATCGTCCTATCGTATCGTATCGTTCTATCGTATCGTATTGTTTCTGGTTCACAATATAGCTTTCGATTGGCGAGTTTTGACAAGGTGCTCACGTGATTATTATTATTATTATTATAATAATAATTATTATTATTATGATAGTAGTTGCTGACCGATCGCAAGACGCGTTTCTTCCTCGAGTTCATCTAGTAGTTCTAGCTGCGATAGTTCCTCGAGTTCATCTAGTAGCTCTAGCTGTGACAGTTCTTCTTCTTCTTCTAGTAGCGAAGACGATTTGACCATGGTAGCTAAATTGCATCATCCTAAGGTAACTATCTGATCTTGCTTCCATAACCACTTGAATCCAAGAATTTTCCTTCGGCCTCAACTCCTTGTATATCGCAGAAGAGACCTGCCACAAGCAGGGATATTTGCGCACAGCCTCAATCAACTTCTCCTCGTTCATAGTTAAATTCTAGTGAAGGTCAAAGTCTTTCATGTGACCTTCCGCTTGCCAGCATTCTGATTGGTCGGATGCTTGACGCTCGACGCTCGAATAGAACCAGATCCTATTCCATCGTATCGTATCGTCCTATCGTATCGTATCGTCATGACGTTGCTGGTTGACAATACGACGATACGTTACGATAGGACGATACGATACGTAACGATGGCTGAGCGTCAAACTGTGACCAGCCTTAAGGCTGGTTCACAATATTCTACATGCACTAGCAACATGATGCATCATATTATATTTTTGATATTATGAACATCAAACGTGTTACATTGCTTGAATAGAATCAAGTTTATTCTTATGATGCGATGCAACATACAATTGTGAACCAGTCTAGCAACTAAAGAACACATGGTGATTTTTCCCTTCTTACTTGATTAAAATTTTAAAAAAATATTCTTTTTTAGTTCAGCTACAACAGAATCAACAAATCAAGTTTTTAATGATGGTTACAATTCGTGTACTTGCTACTTTATTCAATAGTTAACCTTTTGTTTGCTGTCAAGCACTGTATGATATCATTTCCCTTTCAATTCTCCATGCCTTGGGACCGCTAATTAGGCATTCCACTATTGTCTGCACAAGCTCTTCCCTTTCTCGGTGACCTGCCAAATTAGTGCTCACTGAACTCTTACGCTGAAACACTCTTTCTGAGTGCCGTGTATTAGTAATAATAAATTAAATGTAGGGAAGCTCTCGGGCAAAGGCTTTGGAAGATAACATGATGGGTGCTTTTTTTCTAGTAACAATTAATAGAAGTGTCTTGACTCTGTATAGCCTGCCAGCCCTAAACTGATGCCTACCTAGTTGTCTTGCTTCATCTTGGCTTTGTGAATGCTTCAGTAGGTGGCAGGGTTATAAATTGAGCATACCAAAGAAAAATGAGTGAACATGTTCTGACTGAACGAATGGAAACTTGATGAAAAAGCATGTCGTGGCTCTCTTTGCTAAAACTTCTCCTCTACGTGTTCTTGACCTCTCCCGATTCAACACAGACCACAGACTATTTCCTGTTTACCCTTTACCTATATACCATGTGATGTCATCGGTTATACTATATTTTCTTCCAATAATTAATTAAGAACACCTCATTTGTGGTGGTAGAGGAAGGTATTTCCAGAAATATTGAAGTAAGAATTAAGTATTGACTGTCAAAAACCATGATTGCCATATAAAATTACCACCAGTAATAATTAATACGTACACAGGGCTTCATTTAGAAAATCCTGCCCGTTCATCCTAAATGAAACCCTGACACACTAATGGAGTTTTTTCCCTTTCCATCCTTAAATTAAAGTCTTACGTATAAAGTTGCAGCTCCAATGTCTTTGTTACATAACCAGCCAATTCAAATCTGGCCAGCCCACTTTACCATCACAACCACCAAGTTCTAATACATTAATGTCTGAATCATCAAGTATTTTGACCAACCACCTTATAGTATTTGGTCCCTTCTTGGTGAAATTGTGATGGTGGTATAGTAAGGTGTTTACTATGTTGAACCTTTGGTTATTATTAAGCGTTCAGCTATATAGTGGTCTCATTGTTGCTACCAAGCCTCTTCTGTAGGTATCCATCTTGCTTTCTACAGAAACTCTTTGTGCATTTGCATTAGCATTGTTTTTCGTTCAGAAATGCTTGTCAGTCAATTTCTACCTGTTTTGGCTGCTACGAGGGAGGAAGACTGGCTGTAAACTGGATTTTGAGATGTGCTGCTGCTGGTGCTAACTGGACTTCGTCAAACAGCAGAAAAGCATCCAGGAAGGTTATCATAATTGAGGTAGAGACTGGGATTGCAAGACTAAGAGGCAATGTCAGTGAAAGGGAGACCTTGTCTCCAATCTTGACGATGAGCATGGTGTTGCAAATAATAATACTATGCCCAAGTGATTAGTGCTCTTTTTAAGCATTTTTTCATACAGAGGGGTGCAAGAATTTTGAAATTATAGTGCTAATTTATTGGATATTCGATCAAACTTGCATCAGATCATCTTCGAGAAAGTAAAATTAAATTTCTGGGAGAGGACTCCCAGACCCACTTCCCCTCCCACCCCCATATGCTTGCGTGGGGGGTGGGGGGGGGTAGCCTTTTGTCTCTGATCTGCCGAATCAAAGGCACTATACTGCAGCACTTTGTGTGACTGTTCAGTCACAATCTACAGTAGCAGTAGCTAGCCTGTTTATAAACAACATCGACAGAGCTGGCTGCAGTATTTTGTCTCTGATCTGCTGAATCAAAAGGTGCCTGGCAAAAGGTTGGCTTTTTTGCACCGCTTTCAAGCATTATACCACAGCACTTGTGTGGCTGCATAGTTGCCAGCTACGGTAGTCAGGCTATTTATAAACACCATAGATATAGAGCTGGCTGCAGTCAGTTACCAAGTTCCTGGTCGCTATATTGCCAATGGAGTTGTTCGTTCAGTTCAATCTTTTCCTCCCAGGAGGTGAATGAATCCTCTCACTCTCTTCCAACTGCTTGAGAGAAGCTTCAGCAATGGCTGCAACAGCTAAAGCTGCTGCTCTATCATCCTTGGAGCAGTGAACCTCTTTATCGTAAAAGATCAAAATGCTGGCAGTTGGCCTTCATGTTTTGACAGATAGCCTTTCTCGTTAAAGGGTTAATGGGCACCCACACAATGTTACGAACAATACTTTGCAATCCACTGTAGCAGCTGAGTAGCCAGCTTCCACCCTGCCAATACAGTGAATGGTGTGTATTATTTAGAATATTTCAGCCGTTTAATTTTAAATGCTTAATGGTTACTTCTCCCATCTTCCCATTTCTTCAGTTTAGTGAGTCAGAGCCGATAGTGACTACCACTACCACCCAGCCTCAGACCGCCTCTCTCCCTGAGTCCAACATACCAGCAGGAAGCAACCTCTCACCTAATAACGATGTGGAACAAAGCTAAATTTTGAAGAAAAAAGTTACAAATAAAGAGCAGCATGTATTAACAACTGTTGAGTACACTTAGTATTATATACTGATTTGGTTTGTTCAGATCTGTTGTTTTTTAAAAGTTATATGCATATGTTTGTGAAGCACTTTTGCATCGTTTAGGTTATTGCCATTTCAACCATTCCACATTTACAAAACAATATGCATTGAGGAGGGGGTTCAATTTGTGTTGCTATCATTGTTTCTAGATCTTAAATGCTCTTGTAATGCTATCTGTTGCTCCATCCTCTGCCTGTTCTCCATTTTCCTGAGCTGCCTTTCAATGTCTCTTTCCACACCTTCCCGCATTCTCTAAAAACGGTATTTCATTGGAAGAATTGTGTATGCTAGTAGATAGTATTTTTACCTTCCTGTCTCTGTTTTGGCTGTAGTGAACGAAGTAAATGATTCCAGTAGCCACCGCTATTGATGCTAGCAGTGTCACTTGCGCCTTCGAGACTACAATCATGTTTCTAGCTGTCGGCCTGGCTTTGCCGACCCTTGCCTTCAATTGTAGGGTTGGGCTTTCGCACGTAATAGTGTGGCGAGGGATGTATGTAAATTTCGCGCTAAAGCTGAGCTGGGACATTCCTGTGGGTGGAGTTGGAGAAAGAAGGATGACTTCGAAATGCAAGGAAGCATTGAGACTTTACAAGCAGTATTTGAGGACTGCCAATAGCATACAAGTGGACTATATCAGAGATAAAACAAGGTGAAGGATTTGAGAGTACGTTTCTAATAAATGCATAGCAGCCTGCTTTGGGTGACGAGTCTTGTGTACAGCCGACCCTTTACCACCCTTACGGGGAAGAAAAGGATTGGGAGGTTACAGTGGTGGTTCGGTTATTTCAGCTGACGTCAAAAAGATTCTCTTTCAATCAGCCTTTTTTTGTTTTAGTCCCAAATACTTTGTAAAGAAAAAGCTGATTTAAAAAGATTCTTAAAGCAGTAGCTACATAATCGTTTTCATTTAATATATTTTTCTCTTTTCTTCTGTCTCTTGGTATATATTTTTTAGCTGAGAGGTCCTCTTAGCTAAAAAAAATGCAGAAAGCCACCATCTTCTAGTGTTCCCACATGATATTAGCCTGTCCCAATTATTATTGTTGGAGTCAGCTGCATCCATTCAGTTATGGTTGAACAAATTTAGCATGTCGGTATTCTCACACTGGGCATATATACTAAATTTGTTCTGCTCAATGGAATTGGAAGCTTGCACAAGATGTCTCTCACATGTGCAAACTTCAATGGTGTCAGCATCACTTTGATCTGAAGGCTTAATTTTGGGGACACAAGCATGAAAGTGCCCATACTGTGTGTGACAATTACCATTACGATGTTTATGCAGCTAAAGAACTGTGATATTTGCACATGAAGAGCCCACTCTAGTAAATTACTGTATATTAAAAGATTTGTGTGGTTAAAACCTGAACGTGGAAAAGTTCTTTGTGCTCCTATATACTATGAATAGAAAAGGTTCATGTTCCCTCAATAGATACATCCAGAAACGTAACGAAAGCAGGATAATACAGATCATTTTATTTGCTGCACAACATTTGACAGCATTTGACAACAATATTTTGTATAATTTACTTTGTGCTCTTCACTGCTCTATATCTTGAGTTTGTATGACATAAATAGACTTTAGTTAACAGACTTCAGTTACAGATTGAAGTGCACTATCACTTCACTTATTTTAATTCTGCATAAACTTTCCTGTTAATTAGTGCTTTAAGAATTACGATAATTAAAAATATGATTAAACCAAGGGTATACTGTAGTAGCTTTGGTTACTTCACCTTGCTTTGTGCAGCCAATTCGTTCTCTTCTTCAGTAAACCTGGCAATACCACATGCCCAGTTCCAGATACCATTCTCTGTACTATCCTTTCTAAAAAGGTCATATTCAATATATAGCCAGTGAAGGCTTACAGCATTTGGAACAAAAGCCAAGACTACAACCATGTTCAGTCCACAACATCTAGTGAAGTCAAGTAAAAAATCATGGCTCAAAACAACCATGTTCAGTCCACAACATCTAGTGAAGTCATGTAAAAGTCATGGCTCAAAACAGTCCACAACATCTAGTGAGGTCATGTAAAAGTCATGGCTCAAAACAACAATGTTCAGTCCACAACATCTAGTGAGGTCATGTAAAAGTCATGGCTCAAAACAACAATGTTCAGTCCACAACATCTAGTGAGGCCATGTAAAAGTAATGGCTCAAAACAACAATGTTCAGTCCACAACATCTAGTGAAGCCATGTAAAAGTCATGGCTCAAAACAACAATGTTCAGTCCATAACATCTAGTGAGGTCATGTAAAAGTAATGGCACAAAACAACAATGTTCAGTCCACAACATCTAGTGAAGCCATGTAAAAGTCATGGCTCAAAACAACAATGTTCAGTCCATAACACTGTGAGGTCATGTAAAAGTCATGGCACAAAACAACAATGTTCAGTCCACAACATCTAGTGAAGTCATGTAAAAGTCATGGCTCAAAACATCAATGTTCAGTCCATAGCATCTAGTGAGGTCATGTAAAAGTCATGGCACAGAACAACAATGTTCAGTCCACAACATCTAGTGAGGCCATGTAAAAGTCATGGCTCAAAACGACAATGTTCAGTCCACAACATCTAGTGAGGTCATGTAAAAGTCATGGCTCAAAACACACATAATTGACTGGCTAATGTTTTATGGCACTTCTTTTTTCCAGTCTCTTTCAGTAGTTTAATTTTCTTCAAATTTCTGAATTGCAGAACTTTTTTCTTGGAGAAACCTTGCACGCACGCCTACTGCGTGTTACAAAATTATCTTTGCTCTGTGACACCTCTTTCTTTCCTAAGAAGGGGGAGAAAACAACTAGGGCTAATTATTGTCTTTCTGGAGTTTGTTTGCAATTATTTCTGGCTACTGTGAAACCACATTTCAATCTGATTAGTGAATCATGTAACATATCACATAAATTATGAAATAACGCACTAGGGAGGAACAGACAGAATGCTTTTTTATTTTAAGTTCACTATTCAGCTCTACTTGAAAGTTCCCTTGATGTGACTGTCTTAACTATTTCTCCTACAGTATGTTGATATCAACATTGAACGAATGCACCCCACACGCTGACTAACTGTGGCTCAGTGGTACACCATCTAGACAACCTGTCTTGACAAATAAGTAGCTGACACTTGTCAACTCTAGCTATTCAGTTTGTGTCGAGTCAGCATGACCATGAACCATGAAGCTAAACTAGAGCTAGCAAACTCTTTTTAAAGATCTAGCCTGCTGGATTGAGAGATCTAAATAATTTTCCAGCTATTGTGATCAGTGTTTTATGCTGTATCTCCAATAATTTACAGTGCTAATTTAATATTCAGTATACGGGATAAGTGTGAATTAGCAATGCAATATGAAGGTTGGAAATGTTGGAAATATCAGAGTTAAAAGTTATATGCTATTGCCTACTTAGAAGAAGATTTCTGGAGCATCAGTTTCAATCTGCAAAAAGATTTCTAACCATTTTTATATATCTGGCAGTCTCTTTCTCTTTTCCCCTCCACAATGAGGCATTAGTGATGACTGCTCACTTTCATAAGGTTGATGTTTTAGGGTTATAGGCAATTAAGGCCATAAAAAGAGTAAAAAGAGGATTTTTTTTGTGTGAGACAAAGACATGTACACAAATACAAATAATGTACCTATAATATACCAATTAACAATATGATTGTTACCCTTGCTTTGTGCATACATAGCAAGAGGATAAAAATGTGAGGAGTTCAGAAAATAGCGATAAGTTAATGTAAATAACGTAGCTCTATCGAAGCCTTTAGAAAACTTGGAGAAGTGCTCAAGAAATGGCTGGTTGTCAATTATTATTTGCCAAGAAAAGCATTCATGCGTGGGAGGCACTTTAACTAAAGGCAAATCATTATTCCTAATGGGGAGAAATGGGAGGTACATGACTTGGCACTGACAAAATCACCTCCTTGAGTTCATGATAGAATGTCTGTGAAGTCAATGAGTTGTACCTTACTATTGGCAATGAATTATTGTCAGCAGTTCACACAAGAAAAGTACGTGTTTATTAAGGGGGGTGGGGTGGGATTACATCTTCCAGGATAGGGTGTGCATTGAGTAATTATTACAACTTGACTACAACCACACCTTCCATCCAGGTCATTGCCGTGTAACCTGAGAAAGACAACTAATGTATTGAAACATCCACTCTACGGGGCCTATATACTCTGAATGGTCGTGCCACTCAACACCTTCCTGATCATTCTGTGGCACCATGGAAATGAACTAGTTTTCTGGAAATTTAATTTTGTGGGCATTCATGTTACATCGCTATGTGTTCCATGGCTGCCTCTAGATTTGTTTTGCAAACATTAGAAAATCTTACCCTATAGCCATGTGAACTAGCCACGCAAATGGGTGCTGGTCAAAAACTGCCTGACCCAGAAGTGAGTATATTTATTGCAAGAAAGAGAGAGTGCATGCTTCTTCGATACTTCCACAATTAATGTCTGTAGTATAGATCTTTCTCCATTAATCTCTTTAAAAAAAATAGGTTGTTTGTAAAATAGAGAACCAATATATATGTCATAAACATAATACAGAGAATCACTTCACTGATCATGTGTACGGAGGGGGTGATGGTACATTGCTCACTCAGTTTTTTCCAATGTCTTGTTGGTTCTCTAGCCACATTGTAATGATGAGGACATGTATGTTTTTGTTTGTTTGTTTGTTTTCTCTCACTCTTGCTGCCTTGTTAGGTTTAATATCCGCGAGGTGTTTGAAATATATATTCACGAACGTGAACCTAAGAAGATCAACGAACTACTCCTTATGGCGAAAAGGAACCTACCCACCCTACAAAAGCTAGCCAAAATGGACAAGGCTACATGGTTCCTAATCGCTGAAAACCAATACTAAGTCAAGCATTACTATATCTCTTATAACTGGGACTCACTCATCTGTGATGATGATGGTGTGTGTGTGTGTGTGTGTGTGTGCGTGCGTGCATTTGTGTGTGTGTGTGTGTGTGTGTGCATGCATACATGCATTTGTGTGTGTGCACCTTAAATATGTTTCTTTTTGCCAAATACACATGCTCATAGCATATGTTATCCATTAAAACACAACTAGTTTAACAATTATTATACCCATGGTTGTCAAACCAACATTTCTTAACACTTCATTTTTAGAACACCCTCAGGTTACTGTGGGATCTCTGGCATAAGCCTCTGTGTAAGTTCCAGCTGTTCAGGTCAACCTCAAATTGACTTAGAAAGCAATGCATCTGTTAACCATGGCCCATGAATTATGAATTCATGCGTTTTTAGGTTCCCAACTTTGAGTTCATGTAACTTATTATGGGAAACTACTTATTATGGGAAACTACGGAGTTCCAACCTAGGGGGACATTTGTCACTTTAAAAAGGAGGGAGAGGGTCTGACCAGATGGTTTTATTATATTATTATAAAGTATCATTGCACATATTCATGCTATGAGAGGACCTATTTATAAATCCCTGGGGGACACAGGGACAGGTGAGGAGGTGGTGCCTATGACGATCACCTGTTGCGAACATGCTGAAAGATAGGAGTGAAGCCAGTTAGTGAGGTAAGAAGGGAAATGTAGGAAGGAAAGAAGATCAACAGTTTGTGAGGAACAGAATCAAATACCTTTTTGAGATATAGAAAATGAGCACCAACCAATCTAGAAGAGAGTGAAAGGAATGATTGGCCAAGAGAAGGGCTGATGAAGTGGACCGATGGGGAAGAAAACCAAATTGAGAAGAGATAAATATTGTTTTCAATATAGAATTTGTAAAAGAGAGTGAACATTCTTTTCAAGCAACTTACTAACTAGAGAGAGTAAGGAAAAGGGTAAGCAGTTAGAGGAACATTTAGGAATGAAACAACTGGAAGATGTCCTTGAGACAAGGATAAGTTCAAGATATAATAATGGGGAGCAACTATGGATAGGCATGTGGATTTAAGAATTCTAAAGGAGATCAAATCAGGGCCAGAGGCTATGGAAGAAGATAAATGAGAAATCCGGCCAAAAACATCAGATTCAATACCGAGTGAAAAGGACGGGATGGATGGGAAGTCGGGAAGAGGATAGGATACAATTGGAAGATAGCACGAATTGAAGCAAAACTTGATTTAGTATTTCAGCCTTATCATGGTAGAGGAGAATATGTTGCCATTGGATACAAGAGTTGATACACGAAGATGGTCTTTTTCTTGTGGAACGTACAAAAAACCGAAACTTTGTGGGAGGAGAGGATGAGAGAGACTGGAAGAAGGTGTGTTCATTTCAAGTAGATGAAATGATGTTTTTAAGAGAGTGATAAACAAGATAAAGAGCAGGTGAATCTATTTTTTTAGCATGTAAGAAAAGATAGTGACATTTTTTAATTTTTTGTCGAAGGTTATTATCAATCCAAGGATGGCAAGTAGTGAGTGAGATAAATTTAGAGGAGACACATTAAGCTGATGACTACAGATAATCTATCTTTAAATGCTTCCAGGAGAAATCAAGGTCTGAAGAAAGGAGTTGATCTTAGGGAAAGGAGGAAAGTAGGTAGGCAGCTCTGTCAAAGTCTGTGAGATAATACAACCAGATTTTACGCTTGGTACACTTTCTATATAGTAGGGAGGGGAGAAGGAAAGGTGATTTCCATTTAGATACCATTATGATCAGAGGAGGATACCTGTGGTAAAGAAAAGCATGAACATGGGATGGAACAAAGACGAGACATAAAGGTCGAACCAGAATTAGAGGTGTGTGTGGGAGAGGTTACAAGTTGCTAGGGAGAATAAATCAGAGAGTGCAGAAAGTTGAAGATATAGAGGCAGAGATGAGCAGGACACAGCAACATTGACACTGAAGTCTCCAGTAAGGATCAGGCCAGAGAGCATTGTGTGAAAGAGTGCTATTATGGAAGTTCAAAGGAACAGTATGTAAAGAAGAGTGTACATAAAGAGCAACACCATCACACTGGCGATTTCTATCTATGCATTAAAGTTGAAAATTTGGTAAAGAAATCTCGTGTCTTGTGAGAGCCAAGTCTCATTCACACAAACAAGATCAGGAAGATATGTGTTACAGAGTAGAGACAGCTCATCTAATTTACTGTGGGAAAAACAGCTTAAGAGATCGGCTTGAAGCGAGAGGTGGAATTTGGATGTTTTTAAGAGTGAGACTTTGTCAGGTCTTTTGTGGTTTCTTTATGGAGTTGATAGCTGGAATCAGCAGGAGATGTGGTAATAGAAGAGTTAAAAGTAGACACAGAAGAGGGAGGGCAGGATGAGGATGTGAGAGTTGCTGAGGCTGATGGGAGGATAATTGGGATAGTGGCTGCGACAAAATGGTGGCAGTAGTGGGATACAGAAGAAGTTGAAAAGAAAATCTGAAGGCTCAGCACCGCAGTTCCAAAAAATTCCCAAGATTTAGCATCAGCACCGCAATTTCCACTGAACTACAAAGATTTAGCACCCAGATAGCACAGATTGAGCTATCATAACGTCGAATCAACACAAAACCAGGCAACCGAAGGGACAAGCTGCAGAAGAGCAGCACAGTATATCCCAGACCTCTGACTCGGAATCCGAGAGTCATACTAGCACCATCATGGAGGCTGGAAACAGCAACATGGTACTCATGAATGGAAAGGATGCAGATTCGTGAAGAAATGATGGAGAAAGAGAGGATCGCTCGGGAGGAGCGACTGAGAAAGGAAGAAGCAAAGGAGCAAGAACGACTTCGGAAGGAAAGAGAATGGGAACGATCATAGCTCCAGAAAGAAGAACGAAAGAGGGAAAAGCACTGGAGAGATGGGGAAAGAGACAAGGCTTTTGAGCCCCTCACGGACCAATTCCATGGCGAGGGACTGGGTGTCATCTCCATAGCCTCCCCGGTCACCTCGGATGGAACGACTACTTCCCATAGGACCCAAGGTGCCTCCCTTCCGCAGGCTAGAGCCATGGATGCCTATTTTGGGGTCTTTGAGGCCCACATGAAGTTTCGCGATGTTTCCCAAACACACTGGAGCTGACACTTGGGACCATTTCTCAACCCTGACACAACCATGGATCAGGAGGAACGGAAACATTTTGGGATACTCAAGACCCTGTACCAACACTACCACATCTTGAGAGAGACATACAGGACCAAGATATTGCAGGCCAATCACAACACTGGCGAAAGTTGGACGACCTTTGGGAACCGCTTGATAACCTCACCTCGAAATGGACCAAAGATTGTATCATGGTAGAGGAGCTGATCAATATTGATGCTGTGACTGAAAGAATGCCAAAGCAAATCTCCAATCACCACTCACCCCAGACGTTGAAGGCCACCCGAATGGCAGATGACTTTATGCAGACCAGGGGTTGGAGTCTCGATAGTATCAACAAGGGGGAGGGGGCCAACCCATACCATGGAAAGAGGTTTCACCAGAGGGATGAGCAATGTCGACCAGGGAAGGACAGCAGGGCCTACAAGTATGACAACGGCAGTCCACGATCAAAGTTGACCAAACCTGGTGGCCATGAAAGGAAGAATGGACATGGGATGAAACCACCAAAATATGACCCGGAAAAGGGGCCAAGATGCTTCAATTGTAATCTCTACGGACATTATGCCTCAGAGTGTCCCACCCATAGATATGGCTAGATATGGCAAGAGAACACCGAAACTGAAGGATGTCAATCTCTCCGTAACAATGAGCTGGAAGGAAGAAGCAGATCAGGGGCGCCTGCAAAACCTCAAGGAATGATGGACGGAAAAGGAATCTACCCCAACAGATGTGATCACATATATCACGAGCATCCAGAATAGGCTGGAGGAAATCCAGCACCAAGCAAAGAAGAATGAACGAAGCAGAAGGACAAGGAAGTCTTCAACCATAAGGCAAGAATACGAACCTTCAAGGTAGGAGACCTCATCTTCTACAAACACCACCAAAAGGGTCCAGCCTGTACACAGAATGGGATGGGGCGTACTCTATTGAGAAGCGAATAGACAACACCATGTATGAGTTGTTTTTGCCAGACCATCCAAGACGCAGAGCCAAGAGACATGTAAATCTACTCAAGGAGTTCCAGTCGCCAGCTTTGGGCTGTCTGGCAGCGACTGAAATATTGGGAGATGATCTGTCTGACTCCATGCCAGAGGTAGGAGGGGGACTGCCAGATAAGGGACTGCCAGATAAGAACAACCAGCATAAGTAGCAGTGACAGAATCAGGCTGAGGGAACTACTAGGAAATACCAGGACATTTTCAGAAGAAAACCAAGGTGTGCGAGAGAGCAGAAAATACATAGAGACTGGTGACTCCTATCCAACAAGTCAACCACCCTACAGAATGGCAATTACCAAGCTAGCGAGACCGGTCCTTCAATAATGGGCTGATCGACCCTCCAAGAGTCCATGGGCGTCCCCTGCCATACTGGTGGTGCGGCTGCGGCAGGTTATGCGTGGATTACCGAAAATTGAATGCGGTGACAAGGGCAGATCCGTTTCTGCCAGATATATAATCGATAACCTTGGGACGAGCCAGCTTGATAAGCATACTTGATCTGGCAAAAGGATATCACTAGATAATTCCTGTAACAGACTTACCAACCTGTGAACACTCATTGGCAGGACAAAATCTAGCATTTTGCAGGATCTTGCTAATTTTTGAGCGTAAACCGGATGATCCGCCGCCTCCCAATTCGATCTCCGGAGGTAGATGGCGTGATTTAACTTTTAACTGGTTATATGTTTGTACACTTTTGTCTGTACACTTTTGTCTCATCCACTTTTGTATTGATTGATTTGCTTTCAAAAAAAATAAATTTTTTTAAATTTTATTACCGCACTTAACCCACTGCGCACGCGCAGACACTTTTCCGCCCACGTAAGTCCTGCCCATAGCCAGATATCTATATTCGCGTAGCTAAGCCATTGCAGTATCTACAGATAAGTATGTACCTATAATTCCATTTCCCTATGATATTGATCTAACAAACTATCATACTGTTGCAAGAGCCGGACATAAGAGAAGAGACTAAAGGCTTGCAACAGCATGACCAAGAGAGAATATTGATTAACTATGAATATGGAACTGTATAACTAGGGTAATTAAACTACACACAGGTGTTGATTAGATAATGATAGGCAGTGTAGGTAAAGGGTGGGCAGTTCCATAAAGGGGGCCGCATGTGGTGAGATTTTGAACTTGACCTTTTGTTGTGAACTGATTAAATTTCTAATAACTTTTAGCCAACTAAGAGAGAGTTGTGACTGTTATATGCTAGGGGAGAGAGACTAGCTAACATTTGGTGACTGTTAGATGCTACAGAGGAGAGACTAGCTAACACATACTTATATCCTCAGGTTGATATTGGTATTTTCAGGTCAGACATGGTGCGAACAGAGAAAGACCCACGTGTGTCCCTGCGGGAAGGTCGAGTACTATTTACAGAATGGTGCATATAGCTATGACACAGTGGTTGGAGAACGCAGTGGTATTCGGAAGAGCAGCATCAGTTTTTCGTTGTTATTGGTATGTAAATAATTCACCACCTGCTTGTGGTGTTTTCTCCAGCTTTACTGGTTCACATTGTGGTTGTCATGTTACTGTAGACATAAATTGATCAACGCCAATGATTTCATAAGCCTCCCATACATGGTCTATAGGATCATGTAAAGAGTAAGACTCCCGAGTCGAAAAATCAGTGCGCGTCAATTAATTTTCGCGGTATCTATTTTAAAACTCTACTTATCTTAAACGCGCGAGCTAAAACTCGCGCGCGCGTTCAGAAGGCATCAAGAAAGGATACTCGAAGTAAATAACAACTACCAACTACCTCAGGACAGAACAATATTCATAGCAGCTATACTAACCCTAAAACCCTAAAAAAGTAACACAACTTCATATTAAAACTTCACAAAACAACAAATGCAGCATCGAAAAAAAACCAACAACAAAACATTTAAACAAAACAAAACATCAGAGGACAAAATTATACTGGGTACTGTGTTTTGATTTCATGTAGGATGTTACCAAAAGCATCATCAGTTGTGCCGGCATTCCTCTCCCTCCACATAAACTCATCAGGGTATGAAGGAAGTTGATCACGACGAACCCCCTTCATCCTTTTAAACTTTATCTTCGCCTGCATAAAATCAATTTATCTACATACTGTGTATATCTTGTAGTATAACTCACTCTATTCCAGTACGATTCCACATTTTGTGTGCGCACACCTGTGACTGGATTTAGGAACTCTATTGAATGGTTAACAGTCCGATGAGCAACCACTTCAGGCAAAGAAGCAACCTGTCTGTATATACGCAGCCAACTGATCTGAATGGATTATCGTTCCATTTGCAACATGAGACCGTATGATAGGGAGTAATGTTGCAGCATCTCTCCGGGAAACTATTTGCATGTAACCTGAATTTTTTTGTTGAACAACTACATAGAATGGAGTGGAATTGTGATTGTTTCCAGCATACCCAGTGCAGGAGTATGGGTACTCTCTGGCCCACCAATATATCAAAAGAAGCCAAGTTTGCAGACTAAGCATTGACTTCGCAAAGAAGCTCCCTTCAATAATAATAAATATATAATTATAATATAATAATTATCTCTACTATTATATCTAAAAATATTGACATAGACATATATACAAACCATGCCGAATTGTCTTTATGGTTTTACACACAGGATACCCCCATGCAAATCCATCTTTCAGGCTGGACTTCTTACGTCTATTGCAACTGTACACCAAGAAACAACACCAAACAAACATGTTCATCATAATAATTATTATTATCAATATAATCATCCTATTATTATTACTTTTTAGATATTTTTCCCCTTGCATTCCACAAGTAACAGTACTTGCCAAAATAGATTTGCTCCTAAAATGGCAATGACTTCCCGGGAGCAATCGTTGTTGAAGCCATCTCGCTCTGTACATAGCGCGCGCGTTTAAGATAAGTAGATATATACCGCGAAAATTAATTGACGCGCACTGATTTTTAGTCTATATTCTACAAATTAGGACTGCATAAACCATTGCTTTCCTGATGTTTGTGTTGTACCATAATTTCATAGAACTTGGCAGATTTCTTTCAAGTGACCAAAAATGAAATAAATTATTTAGGTGTCTTATTATTTAGGTGTCTTGTTATAAAGGTCTATGCAATAATATACATGACATAACTTGTCATGGCTATTTTTTCTATAGGTAAAACAATGTTCTACACACAACCAGCAAAAAACCATCACAATGAGAAGGTTAAGCGCTTGGTCCTGTTCTCAATTGATGAGCAGCAGAAAGTTTTGCGTGAGGCCCATGACATCAATGGTCGCACATCAAGGTCAGAAGTGTACTTTGGCACGTCTTACACCAGACTATTATTGGACGACTATGGCAAAGGATGTTTATAGTAGGGTAAGTATTTGTACATAGTGATATATCAACATAATGTTGTAATATCGTAAAAGCTGGTTGATAAGTTGGATCTATATGTTTATTAAGTACCTGTTTTTTGGCTAAGTCTCTACTTAGCTGAGATATATTTTATTGCTCGGCCGTCTGCTCACCCAAAGCCCACCCTCCTGTCTCTCCACACTTGATCCTTCTCCATCATATGGCCACCAAATCTCCGTGCATATGTATGATGACCTCAAACAACACTGTTCTGGGTGTGGTCTGCCAGAACTCCTGAAGGTTGGAAGGCTACTAGCTCTCATGCACACAGTTGCAGAAACAGTAGACAAACAAATAATAATCAGGGTTTTCTTATTATGCATATGCTCTGTACCCTCGCTGGTATGTAGTCCCTCACTTTTAAGTGGCCATTTTGTTGTTTACTGATATAATAAGTGGCCCAGCTTGACAAATGATAGTTTTGTGGTGACCCATGGATATCTCAGTCACTGCCTGTTCATGGCTTATCACTGCATGCAGCTGTCCATGGCTTGTCACTACATGCAGCTGTTCATGGCTTATCACTGCATGCAGCTGTCATCTCTAAGTGGTGATGGACCAAGTGATCCAGAAGACAGCTTCCCTTTGTCTATGAAACAAGCTGTTACTCAAAGTCAAAAAAAGAAACTTTGTTGAACACGTTATAGAATTTGTCATGATCATTTATGCTCGATATTGTGTCAATATCGATGTTTCTTTCAGAAATTCGAATAAGGGTGTCGGGTGGTGGGACAAAAAACAATGTTATAATGAACTGAGGGGGCAGCATTCCTTAAAGGAGCTTAAATGAATTTATGTTCTCTGAAGTCACTCTAGGTGCTCCCTGTGATGCGGTAATGCAGTACATGTTTTAGAACAAAACAGGTCAACACTAAAACTCTGGTGTATGTGTAGTATGCACTGCCAGCAAATGTCACATCCATGGACTTCATCACTATTATCAATATCCAAATAAACATCTATGAAAAGCATAGCACATACTTGTAAACAAGGTGTAAATCAGGAGGTGATGTGTTGATTAAAATCACTGCTATACACATACTCAATACTCTAAAGGCTGGTTCACAATACTATAGACGCATCGCTTGCACGTTGTGACATGTTGCGACCATTGCAACACGACACGTCAATTGTGAACATGAGGTTACATCGTGTTACATCCCATACGCTCGAATAGACTTGAGTTTTATTCGAGTGTCGTATTGCAACACAACGTGTTGGTGTGCTTTATTTAAAGATGAATGAATAGAAGCAGTTAGAGACTTTCCTTGCCTATGGCAAGTATGTAGCAAATCGTTCAGGGCATGAGAGAATGCCTGGAAGCAAGTGGCATGTGAAGTAAGCCAATAGATTGATCAAAATGATGTAGAACTAGCTATATTATATTGTGTACATGCTTCACCTAGCAATTCTAGCAGTAGCCATAGCAGGCATTACTGAATGACTGTATGCTAGGTTGGTATGCTAGGTTGGTTGGAGGAGGAGTGACTGCAGATCAATGCAGTAAGAAGTGGAAGGTGTTGCGGACCACTTTGTGAGGGAGCTCCGTAACATTAAGAAAATGCGGAGTGGTGATGCAGGCCCACCTTATAAGTCTTATTGGCCTCTTTTTGATTTATTGTTATTTCAATCTGATTCTGTACAACACAGAAGGTATGAATGGTTGCTTCCATGTACCTATTAGAACAGAACATTCTCAAACCTGGAGGTACAGGATTCCACAAAGGATTCCACAGAGGTGGCCGGTAGTCCAAGAGATGAACTGGAACTGGGTATGTATTGAACTATCACCAATTTGCCCCGATTAAGACCAAAGTATTTCAGTTGAAACTTTGGCTTAAAAAAAAACAAAAAGCCGATTTTCAAGATAGATCTTCAAGCATGAAGTCGGCTGAGAGTAGTCCTACAGGTTGGAACTATCATTGCGTAATGTTTTTTTAAATTTATATAACGCTTTATAAATTAGGAGGAATTTTGACTCTGGACCATCATGCAGCTCGCCAGTTGTGATACAACAGTCTGCCTTACTGCAGTCACAATCCACAAGTGGACATAGTGGTAGCAAGGAGGATGGCTTGGATGCTGAAATAATGAGCCTTCTCGATTCCCGTGAGAGGCGGGAATTGAGAGAGAAATCAAGGGAAGGGCTTATAGTTAATAATCCTGACACGCACTGCGGTCTAGAGGTAGCTGAAACGTTGTCAAGGTTTATACCTCGGCAAAAGCCCAAATCCACCAACTTTTATACCAAATTGAATTCCCCCCTGAACAATTTTCCACTCCCCCTCCCCGAAATGATGTATTTTATCCACCTCAATATTGAAGTAATTAATAAATATGAATTAAGTTACAGCAACAAACATATCAATGAACATATCAATGAACAATTGTTATTGTGTGCGGCGTACATGCACAACTGCTAAGACACTTCACCAACACTACTGCTAAAGTACTCCTTGAAGCTGTCACGTGTGGCAGCAGCTGACCTAGAATGCCTGCAGAGGGTTTGAGTTGTATAAGTTGTGAAAAAACAAGATTTGGAATGTACCTGTTGCTACTGGTGCGTGCCACTGATCCCATACCAGTGCACTGTTCCACATCACTCCTGGAATATTGTTCAGCACCATCCTCCCCATCAATAAATCCCGGAGGACAGTAAACCGAACTATGTGTGTTCCATAAATAATTGTGGCGGCCTTGGTATAGATTACCACCCGATCAGGTTGAGCAATGATGGGCAGCCTCCACCTACATCAACCACCTCTTTATTCCATGGTAACAATTGGTATAGACATACCTAGCAGCCAGTATGCCAAAGCTGTTTTCAATAACATGCCTCACACTACTCAGCCTGTAATTAAACACTACCATTTTACAGATTTTTCAAGTACATCAATAATGTACCAGGCAGGTTCTTTCCAGGATATGGCCATAGCATATTCTTCCTGAGAGGGAAGGCCTCATCTCCTACAATTACATAGGGAAGCTTGGGCTGTGTAGTCTCATCCCCTACAATTACATAGGGAAGCTTGGGCTGTGTGCTCCATACTCATCCCCTACAATTACATAGGGAAGCTTGGGCTGTGTGGTCTCATCCCCTACAATTACACAAGGAAGCTTGGCCTGTGTGCTCCACACTCACCCCCTACGATTACATAGGGAAGCTTGGGCTGTGTGGTCCCCGTCAGTGCACTGGGAGAAGGCAATGGCAAAGAGTCACTCTCTAGAGCCTTCCCAAACACCGAATTGGATAATATACCACCATCACTGTGGCGGCCAGGTTGGCCCAAGTCAACCAAGGTAAACCTATATTGGTTTCGCAGTGAACAATAATTCCAAAATATTTTTTTAATTCTACGAATACACTTAGAATAATTATAATACATGTACCTGTAGTGAGCATCACAGACTGCCAGTAACACCACCGAATGTATCCCCTTGTAATTAAAATACAAGGAGCCATTATTGACAGGTATTTGCATAGCAATGTGCTTTCCATCAATAGCTCCTGTTTGAAAAGAGGTTTAGCTCATGAATCATAACACATCTTTAAAGGTTGATCTTGTTCATGAAATTGGAAGAGTGGAATGACATTCATGGTGGCCAACATTACCAATACAGTTGGGAAAGTTCCACATCTTGTCGAACACCCTGCTGGTTTTCACCCATTCAGCAGCACATGATAGGGCTTTAACAAAGTCCTTGGCCAGCTCGGTCCAAAGCACATCACACGATGTTACAAACAGTGGAGCATCCAATGCGGAAGTTGAGAGAGAGAGACCTTGAAACATTGTTTCTGATGAAAATTAACATAAATTTACAACAGAAACAACTTTTACTTGCAAATTTCCTGTGGCCAGGTATCTGAGGGTGAGGGGTAACCTCTCTGCAGGCAGTATCTCGGCTCTTACAGACTGTAGCAACGCTTCCTAATCAAGAATGGACTGACCTAGTCATTGAAATGATTTCATTATTGAGAAAACATTTTTTAGCTGAACTTTGGATCATACCATTTGTAGAATTGAGTCAAATCTCTCCTTTGACATTCTGAGGTAGGTGAAATGAGACTCTGGGTCAGAAAGTCTCATCTCCTTGAGGAGATGTGGTACTCCCCCGCAACCTCCTGCGAGAAAAAAATAGGCTGTACCTGCACATTCCTCTCCTCCTCTTTGCCTTCCTCCTCCTCCTCCTGATAGCCAAAAGTAAAAGCAGCTCGAGCTCTTCCTCTTCGTTGGAGTAGCTCGACTCGCTGTCACCGTCCATGTCGCAGAATTCCGTGGGGTCAAAGCTCAAAGTGAATGCGATTGTCGCGTTTATTGGGAACAGCTGAGCAATGCGTTGAGCGATGCTTTGCAACCTGTATCGATGCGATGCGTTGCTCAACGCGGTGTGATGCGTCTATTGTGAACCAGCCTTAAGAGTGGTGCATGTTCTTTAAACAGCACACTTAGCAAATAAGTGTGCTATGCACAATCATTTATTTAATTGGTGTGTGTATAGCACACTAATCACAGCATGGTGTGCTAGGCATTTAGTGTGCTGTACACTCCAGTTTTTTTGCAGCACTGCTCTATTTGGTCATTGCAGTCTACTCCCCTCATGTAGCACTAGTAATCAGGTAAGCAGGGAGGGCAAAGCTTGTCTTCCTGGGCACCAGTGTGTGCCTCTCCATGGTGCATGTGGATCCAAGTGGAGGCTCTGGCACATGAATGGTAGACATGAAGTATATACTCCTCATGTCTACCTAGACAGCAGCAAGTAGGGGGCCATAGAACTTTATATTTCCAATCCATTTTATGTTCTTAATAAATTGCAGACATAAGTTTAGGCTTGAAGATATGCATATGTTTACTATAGGTGACCATGTCTTGAAGAGGAAAGTACGAAAAGCATCAAGGAAAGTTGACAGGTTATCACAAGACTGGTTGGGGCCTTACGAAATAACTGACATCACCGGGCCTCTGCACGTTGCAGGATGGTAATGGCAATGCCATGAAAAGTAAGGTCAATTCAGGACACCTAAAGCCTTACTTGACCCGTAATATACCAGGTCATGAAACCATGCTTCAAGACAATCTTGTAGGTGATGTGTCCTAACAAATCCTACAACAAACCTCATACTGAGAAACAGAGCACAATCATTCTACCTCCAGTCCAACCACCCACATGCATGGTGGAGCAGGACCAATGACAACCAGAGAAGATGTGCATTTCCACGGACAGACCGAGACAGATTCTTTTGTGACTGGTGTGACCCAGACTATAGAGGGTAAATGGCAAATGCCATGCCAATAGCTTGTCAGCTGCAGAGAGTTACCCAGAGACTTTCTCATAACTCTCCAATCTGGAGCATGGTTGGAGGAGAAGCACAGGCCCTACTTCATACCCACATAAATGAAGCACAGGCCCTACTTCATGTACAGTTTCCAAAGATGGGTGGCCTTCAGCCAGTTCAATATTTGGCACCACGCAGTGGCGGCTCACTTACTGGAACTCCAGTAGAGAATTATGTGCACATCATGAATACTGGTGGCCACTGGGTTTGTGCATCAAATATAGGAGCATCGGGTGCAGTGTTGTTTTATGACAGCCTCCCTACCACCAGAACCAGTAAGTCATTTTGTTTAAACTACCGGTATATATGTCTACTGTTTTTTAATTTATTTTTTAATTGTTTGACATGTTTTCTACAAGTCGGGTGAATGGAGTTTGAGGACTATGTACAGTAATATTTGATATTACACCTTAATACATGCACCGAATGCTTTATTATATATGTTCTTATCATTGATGCAGAATAGGATATATTGAAAGGCCTTGCCCTGGATGGAGCATTACGCTGGAATCTATATACCTTACCATTGAGAAACCAAAAATACAGAGACAGGCTGGAGGCGCTATTGCAATTGCAACAGCTCTATGCAGTGGGATTAACCCATCACCTTTGACCAGAGCAAGACGGACTGTGACGTACAAGAAGTTGGCGAAAGAATACCACTTATCTGGCAGCCCCATGACCCTGCCCTTATGGTTGCACAGTGCACAGTGCTGTTCATGTAAGAAATGGTTCCACTAACATTCCTTCATCAAACTTACATGAAGAATGGAATTGTCAGCAATGCAAAGACAGAAGCCTGTAAAATATTAAGAGTAATCAATCAGCTTGTCAACAAATATATGATGTAGTACATCTCTTGAATTGTGAAATATATTGTGAAATATATTGTGAGTTATTTGGCAAGATATGAAATTCATTTGTCAATGAGAATAAATGAATAATTCATAGAATGGGTTTTCACAACACTGACGAAATGTGAGTAATGTGATGGGTGAGATATATAGCATGCAACTAAAAGTATATATATATATATTTTTATTATTATTATTAATACAATATATATATATATGCTTGTTGAAACTAAATAATGTGCCTGCAGTAATAACAAATAAAATATGAAATAATTATTTAATAACATACCAAGTTCATTAACACCTAATTAACACATTCTATATAATTATATAGTTGTCAAATAAACCATAATTAATTTTTTTTTTATGCTTCAAAGAGCTTGTATATATATATATATACAGGATTCCAAAACCCAGGCAAGGTCTTATGGAGCAAGTGACCAAGGGCCCCAATTTCCACGGTCATAAGACCCTGCATCTATGCAATCACTGATACAATAATTGATCATTGTGTTTCTCACTCTTTCTCCTCCATAGCTAACTCCTGCTAATTATATACATGTATATATAAATATTGAGTTCTGTGAGAATTTTGTACTGATAATCAACTGCAAGTTTCATGCCTAATTATGGAAGATGTAGCTATATATATATATATATATATAGGTGTTGTGAAAGATTGTGCACTTCATGTTGTACTGTGGGGAGTTTGCTGGTGATCGAGGAAGATTATTGGATATGGTCGAGAGCATTGAAGGATCTGAGGAGTGGGTGGTAGAATGGAGAAATGAAGATGATGAAGGGAGAGTAGGCCTAATGTTGGGTAGGTGAGTAGCAGGGGTGAAAGAAGAGGTGTTGGATAAGGTAGACCGAATTGTAATTGTAATGGGAAGTGTGCAGCGTTTACAATATAACTCTTTTTTTTAAAGCACATTTTTTAAAAAACTACATAGTTATCGAATAAGTTCAGTGTAGTCCTTATTTTAGCCCTACCACAGATACTGCTGCCATCTTCGTCTGGTGGCAGAACCATCTCCTGGGGAGTAAAGTGGGAAATAAAGATTTGCGCATGCGCATTGGATGAAGCGGGGAAGGAAAAATAAAATGCACAGCGGCATGACAACGGCCTTTATAATAATTATTCCGAAATGAATGCACTCTCACTCTTTCAACGCATCATGAACGCGGCAATGGCAGACATGGCAGAGTATGCTGCGGCATACATCGACGACATTATCGTTTTCAGTACGAATGTGGAAGATTACCTGAAGCACTGCTAGCCCGTGCAAACTGAGTGAGAGCGAACAGGTCAGACAACTGGAGGCCAAAATCAAGGACATGAAGGAGTACCCACGACAGTGTTGCCATAGTGTCAGTGTTGCCATAGTGTTGGATTTTTTTACCCTTAAATTTTCTGTTTGGTAAATTTGGATTTTTCATCATTAGAAAATTGTTTGACATTTCATGCATATCAGACAATGTGCAGCCTATTTCAAAACCACTCTCTGTGGTATTAGTCATTTTGTGGTCACCTGGTCTAGGAATATTCATGTGGTCACTTGGTCTGTAGGAATATTCCTGAACAGTCTTGTGTTATTATGTGGTCACCTGGTCTGTGCACCTGCAGAGCCAGAACCCTTTGATCTATGTGAATGCTCATGGCATGAGCTATCTGGTTGGGTATTTAAAGCCTGATTTGTGCAGTGTTAGAATCTTTCACAGTGAGTGTCAGAGAGTTAGCTATGGCATCTTCAGAACCCAGTACTCCAAGGTTACCCAGAAGAAGATTCTTCAGATATGGATTCTGACTGATAATGAGGTTTCACAAATTGACATCAGTCAGATCTCTACATCTATCAGGTCTTCTAAGTCTGAAAAAAAGCGATTGTGTGTCTATTGTACGCAGTATGCAAAGATTTTCCAATGGGCCACAACTTCGAGAAATGGATCTTCTTTTGCCTTCTGTATGAAGTGCTCTCGTGATATAAACCTTGGGAAGAGGTGGACCCACACTGCCTCTACAGTCCTACTTTGGGCCAATAAGAGAGGAGTATGTAATCCATGCAGAAGTACTCTTCGCATATTTCCTTGGCGAGCACCATCTTACCTTTCAATTGGGAGATGATCATTGTACCAAACTATTCAAGTTGATGTTTCCTGATTCTTCTATTGCTAAAGACTTAAAGTGCAGTCGTGTTGAAAGTTATTGCCCAGGATTGTTGGAAAACCATTTCCGCAGCAGTTAGAGAGACTAAATATTTCAGCCTCCAAACTGATGAGACAACTGATATTACCGTTGCACAACAAGCTGCTATTATGCTTCGATTCTTCGATAACACCCAAGGACAGGTGAGATGCGTCTTCTTTGCCCTAGAGAGTGTAGAGAGGGCAACTGCAGAGCTGCTATTTAAAGCAATCGATAAGCATTTTCATTTCAAGAATCCACTACCCTCCTTTATGATAATCTTGTCGGATTAGGTACAGATGGGGCCAATGTAATGTTGGGAGCACGAAATTCAGTGATGTCATGTTTACGATGCAAGCAGTCGGCTTTAGTTGCTCTTCATTGTCATTGTCATATAGCAGCACTAATAGCAAATGAGGCCTGCAAAGTCTTGCCTGATGAATTGGAAGATCTGACAACGGTATTATTTCCAGAAGAGCCCAAGGAGGCTGCGACAGTTTGAAGAATTTCAGAATTTTGTGGAATGCAAGCCACACAAGTTGTTAAAAGCATGCCAAACACGATGGCTCAGCCTTGAAGCTTGTGTAAATCGTCTTATCGAGCAATATGAAACCTTACTCTCATACTTAAAGTACTGAGGATAAGCAGGCAGTAGTAAGAAGAGTAAAAATTGTACTTGAAAAGCCTCTTACTTGCTGTTTCTATGTTCTGCATTACCAATTGTTAATAATTTCAGCAGGTACATGCAGCAGCAATCTCCAATTCTTCATGTTCTCTACCAAGAGCTTGATGACTTAATACGAAAATTTCTGTTGCGGTTCATGAATTCTGAGTATGTGTGTGCTGCTGAACATGTTTCACAAGTGTGTATAATTCAGAAGAGTATCTCCCTTTACACGAAGTTTTCGTACGTCACAAGACACTATCATACCTTGAAGAAGAGGATGGATTATCATCTGAAGATGTGAGAAAATTTAGGGAGACTATCCAAACTTGGTGGATTGCTGCAGCCAAGGGAGTTGATTACCTATGAGTCACAATTACTCTCCAATCTCAAATGGCTTCCAGGCTTACAACAATACAGTATGGATGGCCAGGTGCTTGCTGCAGCAGAGTGTGTTCCTCAG
>JAQNBH010000015.1:22196139-22266139 GCA_028752905.1 Cladorhizidae sp. MBARI D1340-BT2 | reverse complement strand
TACATGGAGACTCCGTGATAGGTCAGATGAAGTCAGAACTCCGAAATCTTTGGTGAAGCTTTTTCTGGTAACGACCGCTTCTTCAATAAGGTAATCAATGTTGTACAATGGTGAATTGGTACAGAATCTCATAAGATGGCACTTTTGATTATTGAAGAGGAGGTGCCAATCTTACGACCACTTGGAGAGAGAAGTTAAATCAACTTATAAAGAAGCTGTATCGGATGGAGATTTTATTGACTTAAAACACTTAGTATCATCAGCATAGATGAGGTTGGGCGCAAGAAGGAATATCATTAATGTAGATCAAGAACAGAAGGGGACCAAGAATACTCCCTTGGGGAACACCAGAGATTACAGTAGGGACAGAGAGGATTGGCCATCAAGGAACATTTGTTGAGACCCGGAAGAAAGGTAGGCCTTAAACCAGTGCCATAAATTACCAGTGATGCCAAAGGACCATAACTTATAGAGAAGCTCATTATGAGGAACCTTATTGAAGGCTTTACAGAAATCAAGATAAATGACATCAACTTGAGATTTTTCATTTAGTGAGCAATTGATAAGATTAGTATATTTAAGTAGTTGCTGTTTAAGTAGTTGCTGAGTCGTAGAACGACCTTTCAAAAAAAGGAGATGGATTTCTCTACAAAGACAGCCATTTTGTTATATATTAGTCTCTTGAAGATAAGGGAGATGGTTACTTAGGCGAGATGGGCCTGTAGTTAGTGACGGAAGACTTGTCACCTGATATAATTATATATTGGAATAATAGAATGAACTCTCCAGTCATTTGGGAGATGGTGTTGGGAAAGGCTTAGAGAAAATAGATGAGTAATAGGTGTATAGAGGGCAAGGGAACAGGATTTAAAGTGAAATCATTGGGTCGTGTAGACCTAGTGAATACACCTCGTGATCCACAAGATCTCATGTATTTAGCACATCTGAAGGTGTGGAGGCAGGTTGCAAGTGCTTCTGGTAAACACAGAGTGAAAATATTTGTTGAATAAGTCTGCCTTTCCGATGCTCTGAGATTGTCTAGAAACAGTGTGGGGGAAATATTTTTTTGTTTTGTTAGCCTACGAATGTACTTATAAATCTTGGAGCTGTTTTATAAATCAGCCCATATGCAAGATTATTTTCAAAGGTAGATTTGGCATTAGACAGTGATGACTGAATTGAGAGTTGGGAGGTAGTGAGTTTGTTGAAGTTAGTAGAAGTGGGATGAGATTTGTATTTCCAGGCAATTCAATTCATGCTTTAAATTGGGGATCATCCACTTAGGACGCGTTGGTAGGACCTTATTCTGACTTTGGGAATAAATATATTCTTAGAGTAACACTGAATTCGTGCCAAGCAGTCTCAATCTCAAAGTAATTGAGGCAGTTACTGAAATCTGTGTCCAATAGGTAAGAGGATAGAAGTCAAAAACATAATTATCTCGGTGGCTGTTTAAGTTGCTCAAAAACAAATTTGCAAAATAAATTAAATAAATTAGAGGATGCAGTCAAAGTGTTCCAACAGATGTCAGGGAAATTGAAGTCGCCTAGAATAATAACTTGTGTTGAACAGCCAACCAAATGAGAGAGGTATGACAGAAGAGATTGAAGGTAAGAATAGTCAGAGTCTGGAGGCATGTCGAGTGCACATAAAGTAATAGAATCTTGGTTGTAATATTTGAAATGTAACTACTTCTAATCCTTCAAGAGAAGGCAGAGGTAGAATTCCTCAAGTGCCACCAAAAGACTACCACCCCTTGAACCTCGATATTTACGTAAAATACAGTAACCAGAGGCAGAATTTCAGAGTTATAGATGGAGTTAACGAGCCAGGATTCTGTGATGCATGTGATTTTGAAGGAAGAGGAGTACACAAAAGATTGAACGAGTGCAAGCATATTTACTGGACTAGTGCATTGAAAGTGCATAATTGTCATGAAGGGGTAGTTGAGGGAGGGGAGGTATTTGAGAAAGAGGGGTGGAGTCCTAGTCAAGAGATGAGCCTGGAAGTTACAGGTGTAGGATTTGAGCTCAAAGGTGTTGGGTTGGAGCGGACTAATTGATGGTCTTGATTAGAGCATGCATGACAAAAATACATTTACCTCGAATTTACTATCGTCGCCGACCAACGGAATTCTGAAATACCTAGACAAAGTCTAGGCAGGCTGGGATCAATCCCAATATAAGCCCCCAAGGGTCGAAAAAATCATGCGCGTTTTTAATTACACGAGCGGTACAAAAAGGGGTTCAATTGCTTCTGCTGCTTTTGGCACAAATGAGGAGGTTATAGATTATCTGAAGACCCAGGGTTTATTGACAAATTCTGTCACATGTGGAAGGTAAAACAGATAGTTGGGACAGGATAATTGGGGATTTGGTGATTCACTGATGTTATACATGTGTATTAGATGCAGTATAAATATGACTATGAGAAGAAAGGCTTCATTGACGGATGGTTGGACTTGGGCATGTCCAACATGCAAATATACTAAATCAATTCGCCATGGTATACAGATTGAATGCAGTTGTGTTGATTAAACTGAATCATACCATTGACTATTATATTAACAGGGAGTTTTTTCTCTAAATCACGGCTTCCGCTGCGAAGCTGGATCATCCTTATTTATTGGTGGTCCAGGGAATACCGGGTAACAGATGCTGCACGTGAGTGCGGTTGTAACAAAGATACTGCAGTCAATGTATACCAGTGGCTGCGGGAGGTATGCTCCACAGAGCTGTGTGCACAACCTATTGTGTTAGGTGGGTCTGGCGTGGTTGTGCAAATCGATGAGTCCCAGTTCACACATAAATCAAAGGTATTTCAGGGCAGTCGTATATCATATTGAACAAGAGATAAACGTTTGTTCTTTGTCAATGAATAGCATCACAGAGGACGCCCTCCAGCACAAGAAGTTTGGGTGTTTGGGATGGTGGATACTAACCACACACCAGCTCTTGGTAATCATGACCACTTGTGTTTGCCACGATAGTCAATTATTATTCCAAGGTTTCATGCAGATTGTGGCCCAACGGGATGCAGCAACACTCCTGCCAATAATACAAGCGCATGTTGCACAAGGAACGATTGTGCACTCTGACCAGTGGGCCGCCGCATACAGGAGGGTGGCAGCTGTGCCTGGTGTGGCTAGCCATGCTACGGTCAACCACTTGATTGAATTTGTCAACCATACAACTTGTCAACCATACAACGGGGGTGCACACTCAGCACATAGAATTGTATTGGAATAGGGTAAATATATATATAACTGGTATTTAATAATACATAACTTGAATAACATTCTACATTCTTTACAGGCAAAGATAAAGATGAAATCGATGAAGGGTGTCCATTGTCACCAGCTACCATCCTATATTGATGAATTAATGTGGAGGGAGGGTAAAGGACGGGACAACGGAGGAGGCGTACAAGAACATATAACTGCACAATACCAATTTTAAATAAATAACCATTCTAAATAATTAAATAAATATTAAATAATAAGAATGATAAAAACTATATAAGAAAAAATGAAATTATAAGTTGTTCATCAGACACCTTTTTTGGCGCTCAAAAGTAATTGTTTATGGTACCGCTCGCGTAATTAAAAACGCGCATGATTTTTTCGACCCTTGGGGGCTTATATTGGGCAGGTGGGCCCTGGCGCTCCAGCCTTCCCTTTACGGCATCATACACTGGGCAGGCAGACGGCACGCCAATGCAGACGGCATGTCCAGGCAGGCCAGGACGAGCGAGCCAAGTGACCCGACTACTCCAAGCACGGACAGACCACCCGACCGGACCACTCAAGGAGAAAGATAAAGCAAAGTCGACTGATCCACAGGATGGACGACACGGACAGCCACCTCAGCACAGGAGGGCGATGTCGTGGGGCGCCTACTGCTAACTTGTCACCCACACACTAATTATAAAAGTCATCACAACCGTGCAATATCATTAATATTGAATTACTCTCTCTCATACAGAGTTGAAGAGGCGCAGGCTGAACTCAACTGGTGGCACCTCTATCAACCCGAACCTGCGACAGTGCCGATCTATGCGAAGGAAAAAGACACTATTTCGTTCCTCTGGGCTTCGAGACCACGGGTGTATTTGGAGATGAGGCCATGTCCTTTATTAAGGAGTTGGGCAGGAAAATTAAGGAGGAGACTAGGGAGGCTAAGGCCCATTTCTATTTGCTCCAACGGTTGTCGGTAGCAATACAGAGTGGAAATGCTGATACCCTTGGATAGGTAGAGGGATCGATCCTCCCTTTAAAATGGAAGTGGGCAGTATAGGAAGCCCAGCGAATCAATTGGCATCATTAAAATTCAAAGGATCAAAAACATCAATCTCTAGTGCTTGATTGCTCAACAGTAGTTATAGGACTCAAGATTTTTTTAACGTTTTTGTGGTGTTGTTGACTCTACATTCCTGCAGTCCAAAACAAAAATTTGTATATATGCAAAAGAAAATTAGAAAGTATATTGAATGGGCTACATTTTGGTATATAAATCAGGACCATAGCTAGAGTATCTAGTCCAAACGTCAGAGAGGAAGTTGATTATTGAGAAGGTCATTGAAAGTTCGTTGAGGGACACTTCATTTGGGGTGAGCTACATCAAAAGAACTGCCTGCAACCGCCTTTAACAATGAGCAACGTGAAAGGCGCGTGTGCAGGCATACCGATGCGTAGACCTAGGCCTCACCTAAATTTCGTGAAAATCCATCTGTGTAATCCGGCTAGTGGGCGAAAAAACCTACAAGCAAACCAGGGTGAAAACCTCCTTGGCGGGAGATAATAAGCATTTCCTCCCCTTTCCTCCCCTTATGTGTAGAATCTCTATTTAAAAAATAATAATAATAAAAAACGAAGGGCCTTGGCTCCGATTTCTTTTTAACGTGCACTCTACACATATAAGTTTGTTTTCAGTCGTGGTTTTGAATCTTTGATCAGTGGTTATGCTATTACAGTGATGTTATGACAACAGAAAGTCTTAAGCACTGAAATTTGTTCTAGGAAATTAAGGTGAAACTAGGAAACTAGTGCAAGCTGAAGTTGTACCTATTTGGTTAGGAAACTTGTGCAGCATAATTCCTGATGTTCAGAAGTACCTATTTTCCCAAAAATTATGCTTCCAGGTGTCAACTGTCCTGCTGTACAGTTACATATTTTAGTGCTTCGTCCCGATGTGGATGACGTCCTGCTTTTATTTACCCTTGTCCCACTTTGGCGGCCTTCTTGAGTCTGCTGCTCTAAAGCTAGACCTTAACTTGTCAACCTAACCTGACCTAAATACGTGGTGTGCAATTATTAGATCAATAGATTCCATCACACTTACTCATGTCTCACTTTAGTGGCTTCCTGGAAGTCTGCTGCTTCTAAAGCTAGACCCTAACTTGTCAACCTGATGCTGCAATTATTAGAAAAATAAATTTCATCACACAATCGCTAGTGATGCCTTAGATACCTTATTTTCTATACTATGCAGTCTTAATAAGCGTTTACTCCAACTTTATCTGGTTGGTGACTTCAATATAGATTTCTCCAACCACTGTCACCTTGTGTTTTCAAAGCTCCATTACTTCTAGTTTTTCACTCAACCAAGTTGTTAATTAAAGATTACACACATTTTAACTCAAGTGGTCATCACTCTATCATTGACCTGGTGTTTGTTTCAACTCACTCATTACTCATATCACGCTCCACTATTCCTCCCCTTAGTTCCTCTGACCATCAAGGTTTTCTCTTGTCATTTTGTTTTGTCCATTCCAAAATCACCCTTTCATCTAGACAGATTTGGTGTATCAAAAGACCAATTTCAATTTAGCTTGTGACCTCCTCAATCACATTGATTGGGGGTCAATATTGTCTGATGTTGATGGCATAAATGATTTCTGGGATGTCTGGCATAAAATGTTTATGGATGTTATGAATAAGTGCATCCCAAGGAAGATATTGTCATCCGTAGAAGCTTACCAATGACATCCTTAAAGCAATCCACAGAAGGAACATCTTGTTCACTGCTTACAAGTGCTCTGATAGTGTTTGTAAATTAAGAGAATACAAACTTGTCAGGAACACTGTCGTGTTTGTGCCATCAGAATTTCCAAAGCAGCATATCTCTCAAGACTACATTCTTCTGACACTAAAACATTTTGGAAATTGATTAAGTCGCTCTCCAAATGCGAGTCAACCACGCCTTCACTTACTTGCAATGATGTGCTCTTCTCCACAGATGAAGACAAAGCTCAGTTACTTGATCAGTACCTTCACAATAACTTCAACCATTCCCCAACCTTAATGACTACTGAAAATCCACCTTGTCAGAGTGATCCTCATACCTGCCCATCTGAATTACTCTGCACAGAGGATCAGGTTTATGACCTAATTACAGCTTCTGACTGTAGAAAAGCAACAGGACCTGACAATAGTATTGTTCCAAGCATTACCAAGCTATTCAACCTCTTTGTTCATACTGGAACCATACTTAGCAGTTGGAAGCAGGCCAGGGTCGTTCCTATCCCCAAAAGGAGGAGCAAAACAAATCCTGCAGCGCTAAAACTACAGACCAATATCAATTATATCAGTTTTAAGCAAGCTCCTAGAGAGAATCATTCATAAACTCATCTCAGAGTACCTTCAGAAATATTCACGCATTTCTCAATGCCAATGGAGATTCTCCTCTGGCACTTCTGCACTGCTATCATTTATGAATGTGTGCTCTCAATCTTTAGATAAAGGTCATGATATGTGCTCAATCTTTTTCGATCTAAGCAAAACCTTTGATTCCATTCCACACTCGCCTCTACTCAACAAACTCCTTATAAATTATATATATAATCTGGATCCACACATCATAAATTGGGTCCGCAATTATCTAAATAACAGTTTGTTGTTGTTAATGGGGCTTGTTCCCCATCTCTTCCTGGAATATTTGGGGTTCCTCAGGGCTCTGTATTGGGACCACTACACTTCCTCATATACATTAATGACGTCGACTGTGTCCTCCAAGTTGTTGTCTGTGCTGGTGGTATAGCGTGATAGAGTCACCTAGAGATTTCATGTATGCTCAAACTGACGTCAATGCTATCTGTACATGGACCAGAATCAATTTCCTTGCACTGAACACCAGTAAATGTTGCTACGTTATGTTCCCCAGAAGTATTCTATGTTTAGTAGACCTCTACCCTTCTGCTCTAGGCAGGTATAGTATCACCACTGATGCAGAGTACTGGTGGCTCTGGTGTTGCCTCATTATTTTGCGAGTTTTCCTGCATTTCATAGAGTGGTTAAGGCAGCTTGATCTTTGGTATATTGGGGGGTTGGGGGGGGGGGGGGTTGACTTAGCTTACCTGTCGAATTCTTTCACTTCGCTCCTCGACCAACTCACTGTTCCTAGGGAGTATCATAGTATATACTATAATAATGTGACCATCAAAGTCGCTATAATCTTTGTCAATTCGAAGACCCCTATTCCCTTACTTCCCCCTATTCCCTTACTGCCCCCTATTCCCTTACTGCCCCATTTAAATTCTCCTAATACCCACAGGGTGGCGGTATTGACCACTTTGCCCACTTTGGGAAATGCTTCAGAAAAATCTTTTTTAAAGTTCCTTCCGTCTAGTTGCAAACTTGAGGACTGTAAATATCCTTAGGTCTGGATATTTGGAGTAAAGACATAAATGTTCCTGTTCCCTCGGATGAGTCCTCTTTTCTCCAAAAGTCCTGGAACATTCCACAAGCTTTTGGAAGGAACACCGGATAATACTGCACGTGCTCGTATTAGAGCAGCCACTAAGAATAAAGCAGGCGCCTGGCTCCATGCACCTCCTATGTCTACAGTAGCTCTGAGGATGATGATGTGATCGTGTAGCCACAGGTCTTATCTTGCTGTACCTCTCTGCAGTCTCCACCTGTGCCGTCAGTGCAGAGCTCCAGTTGACCAACAGGGCACTCATGGACTCAATTGCAGAAAGAGTCGGGGTCGTCACACTCGACATGCTGCAAGTCTTCAGTTACCACAAAGGACGGGAGAGGGGGAGAGGAAATCTCCTATGACTCTTAGCTAGTAAATAAATTATGACTAGATAATCAACTTGAAATTTGTCTATCAACATTTTGGCTCGGGTATAGCATCTAACCAAAACATTGGAAGATAAATTTCAAAGTTGATTATTGAGAAGGTTATTTAAATGTCAGCTGAGAGTTTGCTGAGAAGCCTGACCATATTAACTTGGCTAATACACATGAGCAGATTACATGTACATGTGATGTAAACATTAGGTTTTGTGCGCACACACACAACAACAATTGCCTTAACTGATGTCACTCTGATTTCACCCCTACCATGTTTCCTGGCTTTATTTTGACTTCCCTTTTTGTGGGACTGTGAACTTATGTGGTACACATTGTGTCTATGCATTTGATGATGTCAGACGTCTGTAGCCATTTTATTCATGACCGTATATACAATAGCTACTGTTCCACTTCAGAACAGGCAGAGCTAAGATTGCCTATAATTAGTCTGCCCGATAAGGACTAAATGACCTTTCACGTAGTGCGACTTTCCAGGTGTCTTTTGCAGGAAGGCAAGACTTAAAGTGTGGGAATTTGAATCAGGACAAACAGACAGACTGCAGTGATCCGCCCTTAACATTGCACGGCAGGGTATTGTTTTCACTCTTGCCTGCTGGGATCTCCAGTTTAGACTCAATACTAGCTTTTGGTGAAGGATCACTGAGAGAACAGCAAAAATGGACTCACAATAAGCAAATGAAAGATTCACTAAAGCAAAGGTTAGGAAATACACATGCAGCACTGCAAGCTTGACTGTCTCAGGTAACTCAAGTTGAAAATAAATAAACTTGCCCACGTACACCAAGGTCACATATAAAAATAGGTAGGAAGGAAGCAAAAAGCTTGGCAAGATTCTTCAACTTGACATACAATGTATTTATTATTTTACATACTAGGCACTAACTTGTGAACAAAAAGTTTGATGCCAAATTGGCTAGTCAAGAGCATGTGGAAAGTGTGACAAACAGGACGAGAGAGTTAAAATGTTTAACTGAATTCACTGTGGCAGTATCATTTTGAATGTAACCAGCGGGTATTGATGTGATCACAGTCGCTTACCCAGATGTGAAAATATTAACAGGCTAGCCAATTGATAAATGGGAACAAGTGTGGGGGGAAATGGAAAGTTTTGTAAAAAAATATTTGGGAGCAAACTTTCTGTGAAGTTGGGAAGTATTCTCTAGACTCAGGAAGAGCATTGCAGTGCAATTTTTATATACTGAAGGCAAGACCATGCACAAGCCAACTATAACTTCTGAGTTCCTGTGAGACAATCTACAGTCTGGGGTATATTTCACAGTATTGATTGGTTTTTGTGTCCTCCATCATCAGCATATTCTCTCTTCTATTGACTTTGCAGCCAGTTATCTTCCTTCTATAACGAGCTACCAGTTCTCAATTGTACAGGGACAACAATAGAGGAGGTCCTCAAGTAGCAGTCCAGGTAATAAAATTATATTTTGAGCTGAAGAACCTTTGTCAAGACTGATAACTCCTACATGCTCATAACAAACAGTGCTTTAACAACAACAAAAAAATTGTTTAGCATTTCTGGCTTACGGTAGAGCTAATGAAAATCGTGATCATGACATCATGTGCATTGCATTGTTCTAACCATTTCCCAAACTCTAGCTATATACCACCCTGGTTCTAGATACCTCCCTGGCTCTAGCTACCACCCTGGCTCTAGCTACCTCCCTGGCTCTAGCTACCACCCTGGCTCTAGCTACCTCCCTGGCTCTAGCTACCACCCTGGTTCTAGCTACCTCCCTGGTTCTAGCTACCTTCCTGGCTCTAGCTACCTCCCTGGTTCTAGCTACCACCCTGGTTCTAGCTCCCTGGCTCTAGCTACCTCCCTGGCGCTAGCTACCACCCTGGTTCTAGCTACCTCCCTGGCTCTAGCTACCTCCCTGGCTCTAGCTATCACCCTGGTTCTAGCTACCTCCAAGCTACCACCCTGGTTCTAGCTAGCTACCACCCTGGTTCTAGCTAGCTACCACCCTGGTTCTAGCTACCTCCCTGGCTCTAGCTATCAACCTGGTTCTAGCTACCTCCCTGGTTCTAGCTACCTCCCTGGCTCTAGCTATCACCCTGGTTCTAGCTACCTCCCTGGTTCTAGTAGCTACCACCCTGGTTCTAGCTCCCTGGCTCTAGCTACCTCCCTGGCGCTAGCTACCACCCTGATTCTAGCTACCTCCCTGGCTCTAGCTACCTCCCTGGCTCTAGCTATCACCCTGGTTCTAGCTACCTCCAAGCTACCACCCTGGTTCTAGCTAGCTACCACCCTGGTTCTAGCTACCTCCCTGGCTCTAGCTATCACTCTGGTTCTAGCTACCTCCCTGGTTCTAGCTACCACCCTGGTTCTAGCTCCCTGGCTCTAGCTACCACCCTGGTTCTAGCTACCTCTCTGGCTCTAGCTACCTCCCTGGCTCTAGCTACCACCCTGGTTCTAGCTACTCCCTGGCTCTAGCTATCACCCTGGCTCTACCTACCACCCTGGTTCTAGCTACCACCCTGCCTCCCTGGCTCTAGCTATCACCCTGGTTCTAGCTACTCCCTGGCTCTAGCTATCACCCTGGCTCTAGCTACCACCCTGGTTCTAGCTACCACCCTGCCTCCCTGGCTCTAGCTATCACCCTGGTTCTAGCTACTCCCTGGCTCTAGCTATCACCCTGGCTCTACCTACCACCCTGGTTCTAGCTACCTCCCTGGCTCTAGCTACCTCCCTAGTCCTAATTGTATGCCACCCATTGCCTTGTTCCTAAACCTAGCTGAAGTCTGAATCCAATACTAATCTGTAGTATCCATATCGATGATGTCATCATGACATGTAATGCCAGGATTATGCCAAGGGGAAGGAACCAAATTTAATCAGCTTTGCTCTGTCAGCTACTGACTATGCAGCCAGTTCTCACTCCTCTACTCACTGACTATGCAGCCAGTTCTTTCTCCTCTACTGACTATGCAGCCAGTTCTCTCTCCTCTACTGACTATGCAGCCAGTTTTGCTGACCATGCAGCCAGTCTCCTCTTTCCTACTCACTAAGCAGCCAGTAATTTGCTCTTTTACTCTCTGCAGCCAGTTCTCAACTTCACTATTTCTCAACTTCACTATTAGCTCTACAGACTATGAAGCCATTCATCTTCTCTCTCCACTGCTGACTATGCTAGAAGTCTTTCCTCCTCTGTTGACTATGCAGCCAATTCCCTCTTCCTCTACTGACTTTGCAGAAAGCTCTTCTCCTCTACTGACTATGCAGCTAACCATTTCTCTCTCCTCTACTGACTATGCAGCCAGTTTTCTCCCTTTTACTGAGTATATTCAGCAATTCCCTCTCCTATACTGACTATGTATCCAGTTCCCTCTCCTCTATATTGATAGTCATATGCAGCCAGTTCTCACCCATCTACTGAAAGCACAACCTTTCTACCTCTTCTACAAACATTTCTTTCTCCTATCTAACTCTGCAGCCAGTTCTTACTCCTATAACCATGCATTCTGAGCAAAGGCAAGATGAGTTATGGAAATATCGCTTACTTTTGAAGCTCGATACGTAAGGAGGTAAGAACCAGTCATTCAATCTTCATACCGAAGTGGGAATCAAATGCACACAACTGGAGTCGAATAGTTAACATCATTAAGTTATATTTAGATATACATGCAAGTTGAAGCCTCATAATTATGATGTTTTATATGGATAGAATTAATCATAATATTATTATGAGACCACAAGCAACTTATAATTGCACTGCTCTCACATGATATTGAATTGGAAGCAGCCAACACCATCTCAGCAGACTGGAACAGCACAAGTAAGAGCAGGGGTTATCTCTCATTTAGATGAGGTTAACTCTCAGCTGACAAACAAAATTTTTCATTGATTATCAACTTACTTCCCAAAGAAGTCTATAGCATCTAGCTAACGGTAAAATGGTTGAAATTTAAATGAAAAAGGCTTTTAAGGTTTTAATTAATAAGGTGCTCTTGAATAAACTTAAGCCAAATAACTGTTGGGGTGAAGAGGGAGACAGTGTAAGTGCTAGAAGGGCAGACAATCATGTTAGTCTTGGCCGGAGATGTCAGTCATCAGACAATGCTCATTGCAGTGAATACATCGTCACACTAGTGAGAACTTGCATAGCAACCAAGAGGAAAAGGCAGACAATACAATGAACAATGTATTTGGTGATCAGTATTCTAATGATAATGATGTCAGCATTCAAGCACCTCATTAACAGGAAAGGAAAACATCCCGTGGTAGTGGCTCTGTGCATATCATCCATAAGGTAACCATATTCGTAATCGTGACGCAAAATAGGCCACCTTTCTTTTCCAGAAACTGGGTCACCATTTGCAGGCAGCCGTTTCAGAAAGTTAACTTCACGCAGCAGGTTTATCCACGGTTGAACCAAGAGCTCGTACTCGTTAAGTTAGCACCCGTCAGATGGTCTATTCAATAAAGCTCTTTCGACATTTTTGCACTTGGGGGGGGAGGGGGCTTGCCACCGCACGCATGCACTAACTCGGGCGAGTAAGAGGTATAGAAGAGGGGAGTGGATTACTAAACCACTTTTTTTCTTCTTTTCTCGTTTTTTTCTTGAGATGAAGAAAATTCGTTTGTTGCTATATAGCCATCTGGAGGTCTGTTGTTATGATTTAATCTTGATACTGCTGAGCCTGTTAAGGCCACCACATTATACTACAGCAGTGTGAGACTATGTAACAGTAAATAACACTAACAACAATCTACAGTACTTAATTAATATATTATCCATAATACTTGAGTGTCTCGCTGCTCAAGGGGGGTGGAGGGGAGGGGACCAAAGATCGTTCCTCAGCTCGCCATACAACAGTTCCTTTCTCCTCTGCCACCACTTCAATACATAACACACTCGCCCACCTCCTTTGCATCACTTACTCCCTCCACACCTTTCCCCAACAGCAATGCCACCTTTCCATCCTTACCCACTCTTCTATATTCATCCAGCCACTGTCCAGCCCCTACAATTCTGTGCACCTCATCCACCAGTACCAGTTGACACCTCTCGAATTCCTCACATACCAAAAAGTGACTCACATCCTCCCCTGCTCCACTATCGCACATGATACACCTCTCATCCGTAACTATCCCACATCTCTTCTTATCCTCTAACAAATAGCTGATGCAGTCCTCAGTTTGAATTGCAACCGCACACCTTCCTGAGCTTACATACCTCTCCATCCTGCATCATCTTTACCAATTTATAAAACTAAGTGTACTCTTGCTGTTGACTTCCTCCTCCCAATCCTTCTCATTTCTCACCTTCATCTTCATCTTCCCCTTCCACAACCTCGTTGTTTAGCTCATATTTTCTCCTCGAGATCTCATATTCTTCCCACCATTCGATTCCTCCATCCTCTTAGTTTATTTACAACTATTTTTACCAATCTGCTCTGTTCCAATACCTCTAATCTCTTACCCTTCATCTCTTCCCTCCTCTCCTCTAGCTTCCTCCACCCCATATCTCCCTGTTCTGCCACTCCTGCTACTGTATTACTTGCCCCAAACAATCTCCTACCCACTCTTTTATATGTGCAGATTCCAACTTCTTGCAAGCATTATGTCCTCCTGTCCACCACACTAATTTAATTGTTCTGTTGAGCCTTGAGATAGGCCATCACTAAGTATATTCACACAATAAATGACCTACTACTGAAGAAAAACATGAATTAACTACTTTAATGATATTATAATTTATGCTCTTGTATATATTAATAATTTAATCTTGATACTGCTGAGCCTGTTAAGGTCACCACATATACAGCACAGTGTGAGACTATAAACAATCAACAGTACCTAATAATAGTTATGAGTGTCCCGCTGCTCAAGGAGGGGGGAGGGGAGGGGACCAAAGATCATACCTTAGATACAACAGTTCCTTTCTCCTCTGCCACCACTTCCCTACCCAATACATAACACACTCGCCCACCTCCTCCATCACTGCATCACTTACTCCCTCCACATCTTTTCCCAACAGCAATGCCACCTTTCTATCCTTACTCACTCTATATTCATCCAGCCACTGTCCAGCCCCTACAATTCTGCGCACATTACCAACCCGCTTACATAACCAATAAATGTCTCGCATCCTACCCAGCTCTGCGAAAACGTGAGCTTCCGTTGAATTTCAATTCCCTGTACCCAGAGTTTATAAAAGGTCAGCGCCACTTGAGGAAAAACAACTTCAGTTCTAGTTATGGCTCATTTTCAGTCAGGTTTCCGTGCTGTTAGTAGATTTCAGTGCGATTGTTCTGAATCTAGGGTGGACCGCTGCAGCACTGAGCGGGGAGAGCGTAGGCCTGCTCCTAGTGTAACTACATCGGGGAGTGTTAGCTACAGTCGTCATCCTGACTCCGAAGTCTTGGTAGGACCTGAGGGAGTACAAGGACTCATATCTCCTCACGTTTTACAGTACAAAAACGCCAAGAATTCTACCTTCACCCATCTGCCTCTGCAGCGATTTATTTCACCGGAATATAAGTTGCAACAGAGCTTCCTAAAGACGAGTGTCACTGAGAACAGCAGCAACTCCAGCGTTGCGTTTGAGCCGACTGTGGATACTAGAGAGGACGTGAAAATGCATAGGCTGCTCACAGAATCACTAGCCATGAAGGGGAACCGTTCCTGTACCATTATTGAAGAAGATGAGGATCTTTTCACTATGCAGTTGGAGATGGAGTCTCTCTCTCCAGAACATCCTCTCCGTGTTTATGCAGCCTCTCCTTCACCAGAGCCTTATGTGCTTTGTACATCTAAGGGTAGATCTGAGACCTCATGTAGTAGTGAGAGCCAAGGATCATCTATTAGCTCAAATGAGGAAGATATGACGCCTCATGCCTCACCGGCAGCACATCGGTGGCCTCAGGGAGGTCGGAATGTTGTAGGAAGATGCATATCTACATCACCTCAGCAAGAAAGCTTGGAGAAAAGGCGGAAGGGAAAGGTTTGGTGTGGTTCTTTACCTCTGACAAATGTAGGTAACATTTCTCCAAAGTCAATTGGAAGAACACGTCCGGTTCCTCCTCCAAAACATCGTGAGAGCATTGACAGTTGTGAAGACTCTTCCCCCTCATCATCTTCTCCCTCTCTCACCTTCTCGAGCACTGCCAGTCCTGCTTCTTCTTCCACACTCTCATCTCCGCTCTCCTCACCTCTTTCTTCATCGTACAGGAAATTCCTCTCATCCAGATCTGTATCCAGCTCAGATCTAGGCACCTCCCTGGGAAGTCAGTGCTCTCGGGCTTTCACCTTCCATGACTGCAAGGCCGGAGAGGAAAGTGGGAAATTCACTGTTGACTACCTTGGGTCAAAAGAGGTAGACATATACATCAAGTCCATCAACTCCATCACTAAGCAGCTGATGATGGAACATCGACCAAGAGAAATGGTCGTGTACGTGAGCTCAGAGAAGATCCGACTAGCTCCACCCAACAGCGCAACTCTGTATAAGTCGTTTGCCATCAAAGACGTGCTGTGGGTGAGGAAGTGCTCCAAGAATAAGCACATTGTGGGCGTAGTGTTGTGGAAGGCCAGAGTTTTGGAGCCTTGCTGCCATATTCTTCGCTGCCGAGATAACATCATGGCCAAGACTCTCTTCGATGTCTTGTGGGACCAGACTCAGAAAGTGGATGATATTGGTACTCTATCCAGCAAGGTAATGTTACTTACTAGACCCATGTACCCATGTATAAAAAAATCCTCATTAAGCGTGTGTATCCATCCTTACTGTAGACCTGGTATAAAGGACATCCTTAGTGGACCTATATAAATGCCCATATTTTTTGGTATAATTGATAGACAAGTTCATCAAGTGAATGTCACGAAATTGTGCAGAAAGTAAACTAAATGATGAGCTTGATATGTTCAGCATCTCTTACTCATAAGTAGAGATGAAAAAAGCCCCCTCCCCCCTCCCCAAGACTAACTGACCCTATAAAGTCTTGAGAGGTTTCACGGACAGCACCTTCACCTTCACCAACACTCGTGTGTTGTTGTTTTTAAAGGAAAAGGGGGGAGGGGGGGGGGGATGGGGGGCTCTTGTGTGAGGAAAATTGTAGTATATAGTAAAGAAGACCTGCAGTAAGAAAAGGAAAAGTTTTCCCCAATTTAGAAACCAGCAATGGCAGTGGGAGTGCGCAAAGAGGACTAAAAATCACACATCCAAGAAATTTTCACAAGTTATGCCTCGAGCCATAACTTCAAGATTGTACATGTCGATGGGTAATGTACTCATGCATATGTGCACATATACCGCTAGAAGCAGTGCATATATAAGTACGCATGCTTGTGTTCGTAGGCAGCAATGTAGTGGCTGCCAATCTTGTGGCCAAGTTACTCACTATCTGCTGGAGTTTGATTTTGTGGCTTTGTGTTTGGTCCACAAAAAAGGCGATTGGAAGATCATCCGCATTTAACATGCACTCAAGCTCACGTCTCTCATGCACTCATGCTCACGTCTCTCATGCACTCATGCTCACATCTCTCATGCACTCAAGTTCACGTCTCTCATGCACTCAAGTTCACATCTCTCATGCACTCATGCTCACATCTCTCATGCACTCAAGTTCACGTCTCTCATGCACTCAAGCTCACATCTCATACACTCAAGTTCACATCTCTCATGCACTCAAGTTCACGTCTCTCATGCACTCAAGTTCACATCTCTCATGCACTCATGCTCACGTCTCTCATGCACTCATGCTCACATCTCTCATGCACTCAAGTTCACGTCTCTCATGCACTCATGCTCACATCTCTCATGCACTCATGCTCACGTCTCTCATGCACTCATGCTCACATCTCTCATGCACTCAAGTTCACGTCTCTCATGCACTCAAGTTCACATCTCTCATGCACTCATGCTCACATCTCTCATGCACTCAAGTTCACGTCTCTCATGCACTCAAGCTCACATCTCATACACTCAAGTTCACATCTCTCATGCACTCAAGTTCACGTCTCTCATGCACTCATGCTCACATCTCTCATGCACTCAAGTTCACATCTCTCATGCACTCGTGCTCATGTCTCTCACGCACTCAAGCTCACATCTCTCATACACTCAAGCTCACGTCTCTCACGTCTCTCATGCTCACGTCTCTCATGCACTCATGCTCACGTCTCTCATGCACTGGCGTAGACACAGTGAATGAGAGCATCCTCAAGGTTGTGCTAGACTATACTATGAGTGCTTGTAATACTGATATAAAACCAATGAAAATGTGCAGGGTATCGCAGCAGAGATGCAGGAAGAATTGTATTTATCAAACATCTGATGTAACTGTATATCCCTTAACAAAATAATCCATCCACTGGTGTTTTGAATGGTCATGACTGTATTTTGAACAAGACCATAATCATCTGATGGGTTCCAAGGGTCAACTCAACTCATGACCATTAAGTTGGTATGGGACTCATGTTTTTATTGGAAGCTGTTTCTGTTGAAGAGAGAAGCCATCTTCTAGTTTGAAGTGACTTGAGAAATTTCCTTATATGTCACTATTAGGAAATGGGTGGTAGTATCATTAAACACGCTTATTAGCAACAGCATTATCTCTGTTAGGGTTTGTTTACTCTGCATCAATTAGAAAGGCAAGGTTGAAATGGTATGGAGTCAACACCCCCCACGACACCAAAGAAATCGGCTCCCTTTGGTAAACTTCCAAAAACCAAAAGTTTAAACCCACAAATGCCAATTGCAGCAGAGGAGTATGCTGGCTGAGCATTAGGTCACTCCCTGCGGAGGAAATGAGAGTTGATAGTTCAGCAGTTGCAGAATGCCCTAAAATGTCTTGAACTTTGATAACATAAAGACAGCTGTTAATTAAGTGTCTGGCTGGCTAATGTTTTACAGTTATAGTTGTTGTGCCAAAACAGTTTATCCTCACTAGTAGTCCACCTCCCTAATAGTCCACCTCACTAATAGTGCACCTCACTAATAGTCCACCTCACTAATAGTCCACCTCACTAATAGTGCACCTCACTAGTAGTCCACCTCCCTAATAGTCCACCTCACTAATAGTCCACCTCACTAATAGTCCACCTCACTAATAGTCCACCTCCCTAATAGTCCACCTCCCTAATAGTCCACCTCACTAATAGTCCACCTCCCTAATAGTCCACCTCACTAATAGTCCACCTCACTAGTAGTCCACCTCACTAATAGTCCACCTCACTAATAGTCCACCTCACTAATAGTGCACCTCACTAATAGTGCACCTCACTAATAGTCCACCTCACTAATAGTGCACCTCACTAATAGTGCACCTCACTAATAGTGCACCTCACTAATAGTCCACCTCACTAATAGTGCACCTCACTAGTAGTCCACCTCACTAATAGTGCACCTCACTAATAGTGCACCTCACTAATAGTCCACCTCACTAATAGTCCACCTCACTAGTAGTCCACCTCACTAATAGTCCACCTCACTAATAGTGCACCTCACTAATAGTCCACCTCACTAATAGTCCACCTCACTAATAGTCCACCTCACTAATAGTCCACCTCACTAATAGTGCACCTCACTAATAGTGCACCTCACTAATAGTGCACCTCACTAATAGTCCACCTCACTAATAGTGCACCTCACTAATAGTCCACCTCACTAATAGTCCACCTCACTAATAGTCCACCTCACTAATAGTGCACCTCACTAATAGTGCACCTCACTAACATCTACCAGATATCCATCCACCATTAATTAGCTTTGATCCTAACAAGTTGTACATGCACAGCCAGAAGATTCATAAGATACATCAGATTCAGACTCTGTGCAGTACAACCTTGGGGGAGGATGGGGCTTTCAATCTTTCACCCCACTACAGCTGACAACCTGACCCTGGTAGGGTAGGCACTAGGCCATAGTACATATATGGCCCTATATCCATTTTGCGGGTCTCCTGGAGAATTCTACTCACAATTAAAAATTTTTAAAAAATTAATTGCATGAGTAGAAAATTGACGGGCTAGTCCCTGCCGGGGGGGGGGGGGGGGGGGGGGGGGGGGAGGGGGGGGGGGGTGGGGGCCTAAGCTGAGTCAGCAATTCAGTTCTGAAAACAACATTTCTCAATTTCTCGCAGAGGTGTATCACACCACAGGTGCCTGGACTTGAAAACTGAGAAAATGGACATGCAAACACTCCTTAGGGAGCTCCTTGTTAGGACACTTCATGTGATAGTGTAATTTTGTAATTGCCACTCACGAGGTGAACACACACCAGCCTTTAGTGGTGCAATGCCTGATAATAGTCCACCTCAACTACATACCTTTAGGTGGGCTATTAAAGAGGACACACTGTGTGTGTGTGTGTGTGTGTGTGTGTGTGCATGCTGCATGTGTGTGTGTGTGCATGCAGCATGTGTGTGTGTGTGTGTGCATGCAGCATGTGTGTGTGTGTGTGTGTGCATGTAGCATGTGTGTGTGTGTGCATGCAGTATGTGTGTGTGCGTGCATGCAGCATGTGTGTGTGTGCATTCAGCGTGTGTGTGTGAGTGTAATGTGCACATCAATAAAGTGTTCCTCTGACACGAACTGTAACTGAAAGTCAAAACGATCCTTACCCTCGACATGCTCCCGTTGCCATGGCGAGAAATGCCAAATGGCCACGATCACAAGGAGCATTGGTTAGTTATAGCGAGTGAAGCTATTTTCGAAAGTCATAAGTAAACGAGATGTTTTAGTCGCAAACTTGGGGGCAGTGACCCGTCAAACTTTCAATATGGAACTGTTGCTAGCATGCTGAAGTGTTGTTGCTAACATGTTGAAATAATAACTGCACGACAATCCTTCAACATTCTAGGAATGTTTTTTTGTGCAGTTCTTTCCAGTGTCTGTTGTTTTATCATTTTTGTGTGTGTGTTTAATCGTGGGTATGTGGTTGATAGTTTTCTTAGCTGCAGTTCTGCGGAGATACATCTGTTTGGGGTCGTAGGGTCAAGGTGATATTCAATGTGATGTCCAGTGCGTGTCCCCAATTGACCTACTTCAACCTAGTGTGACGTTGGTCCAGTGTGTATCCCCATAGAGCTATTGTCAACTTGCCACAACCCAGTGTGCTTTTGGTCCAGTGTGTGTCCCCATAGAGAACTTGTCAATTTGCCTCAACCCTAGTGTGGTGTTGGCCCAGTGTGTGTCCCCCATAGAGCTATTGTCAACCTACTTCAACCTGCCTCAACCCAGTGTGGTGTTGGCCCAGTGTGTGTCCCCCATAGAGCTATTGTCAACCTACTTCAACCTGCCTCAACCCAGTGTGGTGTTGGTCCAGTGTGTGTCCCCATAGAGCTATTGTCAACTTACTTCAGCCTGCCTCAACACAGTGTGGTGTTGGTCCGGTGTGTGTCCCCATAGAGCTATTGTCAACCTACTGCAGCCTGACACAATACAGTGTGGTGTTGGTCCAGTGTGTGTCCCCATAGAGCTATTGTCAACCTACTTCAACCTGCCTCAACCCAGTGTGGTGTTGGTCCAGTGTGTGTCCCTGTAGAGAACTTGTCAACCTACTTCAATCTGCCTCAACCCAGTGTGGTGTTGGTCCAGTGTGTGTCCCCGTAGAGAACTTGTCAACCTACTTCAACCTGCCTCAACCCAGTGTGGTGTTGGCCCAGTGTGTGTCCCCATAGAGCTATGTCAACCTACTTCAGCCTGCCTCAACACAGTGTGGTGTTGGTCCAGTGTGTGTCCCCATAGAGCTATTGTCAACCTACTTCAGCCTGCCTCAACACAGTGTGGTGTTGGTCCGGTGTGTGTCCCCGTAGAGAACTTGTCAACCTACTTCAATCTGCCTCAACACAGTGTGGTGTTGGTCCAGTGTGTGTCCCCATAGAGAACTTGTCAACCTACTTCAGCCTGCCTCAACACAGTGTGGTGTTGGTCCAGTGTGTGTCCCCATAGAGCTATTGTCAACCTACTTCAGCCTGCCTCAACACAGTGTGGTGTTGATCCAGTAAAACATGTGTCAGTTTGGACTGTCTGTTCACACAATTGATTATTTCTTCCAATATACAGGATAGCAACTGTTCCTCACATGTGCCACGCCCACGCTCCATAGCCAGCATGTCTAGTGAAGAAGGTGATTCCATATCATCATCACTTGCCACACCCATCTCCGTCACCGAAGTCCTTCATCGATTCCCATCTATTTACATTGGCTCAGCCGCTGTCAGTAAGACGTACTGTCTAGACAAGATGATCAGCAAGGTACTGCTTGAAAACAAACCCAGTGATGCTAAAAGTGTTACGGTGACGCTCCGTCTCTCTGAAGTCCAACTCTCGACGTCTAAAAGGTCGAAGTCATTAGGCAATGATGATGAAGCGGACATGGTGCTCTCGTTGTCTCACGAGACAAGTCGCATCCGTGCAATGGGTGTTTTTTCCGATGATCGGAGATTTGCAGGGTACATCATTAAGGAGGTGGGGAAGCCCCTGGAAGGTCATGTGATACGCTGCAACAGTGCCGCTCTCATGACCTCGTTTGCCTCGTACCTTCGACAGTCGTGTCAGCTGACCTCCCCGCAGCGAGGGGGCTCCTTCTATGATGAGCTCTCTACAGATGAAAGTGACGAGTGGGAGTACTCCGTTGAGGTGTGTGGTCAATGTTCCAGTATTTCTTTATCGAGGTGTCGTATTCTAATTTTATATGGCTAAGAACAATATAGTGTTGGTTTTTATATTGCGGGTGAGTGGCTTAACTTCAGACCTCCCTGTGTATGTGGCCTTAGGGCATGCATGCCCAAAAAGGAACTCTGTACTCAAGACTAGTTCTATATATACCCAAGCTAGTTGCTTATTGGTCAATTTTAACCTATACTCTAGCGATGAAACAAAAGTTCAACATAAACCCAGGACCAGTTCAAGATTCCCTGCCATGCCACAGTGGCGCACTGCCATGCCACAGTGGCGCACTGCCATGCCATGCCACAGTGGCGCACTGCCATGTCACAGTGGCGCACTGCCATCCATAGGGTCCACTTCACGAATGTTCCCCTCTTTCCCTGCCTCTGTTTCCTCCTCTTACTCCCTGAAGCTCATTGTGGTTAGGTTGTTGTTGTTATTTTTTTGGTCAAACATTCTGCCTCGTTTACAAGGTACAAACTCCTCCTTCTCCTCATATTTTCAGGTCAAACATGTTTTGATGCATCCAATGTCTTACCTAGTTGTGTATTGCAACTCCTCCAACATATATTTTAATTATTATTATTATTATTATTATTATTATAGAATTCTGCATGCACTTCAAGCAGTTCTACCCTGGTGGGAAAAATTAAGAGTTTCACCTCCTCCATCTCCCAGCTCTCCTCGTTGCCTTCCTCTCCCACCATATCCCTCGCAATGCCATATCCCTCATTTCAATGTCACATGCACCCTTTGGAAAATACGGTTACACAGTCTTCCTCGTCTGTGGCCAGCAGCAGTGGTAACAACTTCTACAGCAACAACTTCACAACATGCAGAGCCATCGTCTCATCGCTGGACTTCTCCGAGGAAGAATACGCCAAGTATTGCGTCACTTACATGGGATCTGCAACACACGACTATCCCCTGAGTCAGCACTCCATCCAGGAAGCTCTCGACCAGTTTACTGCCAAGGGAACGACAGCTGGTCAGGCCACGGTTTCCAAGAACACCGTTCACTTACAAGTCTCCTCTCTGGGGATAAACCTGACAGATAAGACGCGGAAGATGTTCGTGCACAGAAATTACCCAAGTAAGACCGTTGTGGGTTACTGTCAGCACTACAATGGTGGGAAGCATTTCGCATTTGCATCTCACAGACCTGGTTTTCCAAACATGAATAAAGTGCATGTGTTTTGCTGTGGGGTGGAGCCAGTGGAGCAGATCTTGGCGTCCATGAAGTACTGGCTCAAACTAGATCCTGTGGTCTCTCTTTCTCCAGCTTCTAAAGATACAAAACTCTCCTGAATCACTCAAAAGACAATAACCTGCACACTTCTATATATATATAATATATATATATGTATATATATATAATATGATAGATATATTTTATACTGTAACTTTTTATGGTGTTTTTTTGTTTGCATTTTTGGTCACTTGTTCTAGTTACACGCTCCTGTTGGTAAGCACATGACAGTTAATTAATTACAGGACATCCTTTATGTTATGTGCTGTTTCTTGTGTGTGTGCTTGTGTTTACTTGAAACTTGCTATGATGAACACACTCTATGAAACGAGGATTGGAGCAACAACATTTAGTTGGAAGAGAGAGGGAGAGCAAGTGAAAGTAGGTTTGTCTGGGTCCATTGCTTCCCAGAAAAGTGTCTTGCATCTTGAACCAGTGCATTAGGGAGCAACTCCAACTTGGGTGGAAAGCCCCATGATATTGGGACTCCCCGCAGAGTTATGATGTGGTCTCTAGATGTGGGAGCAGTGTGCAGCCAATGGGTTTAGCTAAGTGTGGTGTACAGGCATATTTTTAGCCATAATATTATATAGTTCAAGAAGTGCCTGTAATGAAGTGCCTGTAATGTAATAATATTATATAGTTCAAGAAGTGCCTGGTGCCTGTAATGTAACAATATTATATAGTTCAAGAAGTGAAGTGCCTGTAATGTAATAATATTATATAGTTCAAGAAGTGCCTGGTGCCTGTAATGTAACAATATTATATAGTTCAAGAAGTGCCTGTAATGTAATAATTCAAGAAGTGCCTGTAATGTAATATTATTATATAGTTCAAGAAGTGCCTGTAATGTAATAATATTATATCGTTCAAGAAGTGCCTGTAATGTAATAATATTATATCGTTCAAGAAGTGCCTGTAATGTAATAATATTATATCGTTCAAGAAGTGCCTGTAATGTAATAATATTATATCGTTCAAGAAGTGCCTGTAATGTAATAATATTATATCGTTCAAGAAGTGCCTGTAATGTAATAATATTATATAGTTCAAGAAGTGTAATAATATTATATCGTTCAAGAAGTGCCTGTGATGTAATAATATTATATCGTTCAAGAAGTGAAGTGCCTGTAATGTAATAATATTATATCGTTCAAGAAGTGCCTGTAATGAAGTGCCTGTACTGTAATAATATTATATAGTTCAGGAAGTGCCTGTAATGTAATAATATATAGTTCAAGAAGTGCCTGTAATGTAATAATATTATATAGTTCAAGAAGTGCCTGTAATGTAATATTATCGATTAATATATTTTTTTATGGCTACATAGACCAGCTAGAGTTTGCAGGGCACACCTCGGGTCCCTTTTGACATCAATGATATATAGCTCTAATCATACAGTACTGGCAAGGAGTTTCCACACTAGTAGTTTCCACTCATCACACCGTTAGTCTCCCTGCAGCAAGTCAAATCATTCTATGATTGTGAGTTTATCAACTTATCAGCACTGGTGGAGAGAGAGGAGCTAGGTGTCAGACGATCATTCACGTAAATCCGGAAGAGCAAGCAGTCACGACGCTACTTTGCGGCACCCCTGGCAGAGGTGGGCTAGGCTTCTCCCAATTATACTAAAATTGTGGTCTATTCATTTATGCTCAAGTAAACGCAGATTTTTCCCAAGTGGTTGACCTTTATTCTCATTAAAAGGGGGACAATATTTACAAAGTGTAAAAAAAAATCCACTGTGGTTACAACTTTGAAGCTCCACAATATATAGCTCAAAAGGTAGCTCTTTCTTTCTGTGCTCTCTTTTGAAATGTTGCATAAGTACACCCATACTAAAGTTATATGCAGTCAAAGTTGGGGACCTGCATGCCTGAATTCTCTGTAGTTTTCTGGCTCAAGAGCTGGACAGGAAATCCCACTCCACAGATGACATTCAGTGGGTTGGACATCAATTTCCTTTTAAAATAAAAATTTCAGCCCACGCACTCGACCACGTACTCACGTTTTAGCAACGAGTTGGGTTGCTGATATATATATAGTAATCAGAGGCTTGGCATTCCCACCAGCTGACAACTCGATTGTTTCAGAGGTCAGCCATAAGCCTGTGGCGAGGGAATTCGGCTCTCTGGATGAAACCAGCTCCCCATCCGAGCCTGATGCCATGGGATCATCTAACTTTATTCATCTAACAATGTATTCATGTGTATGTATAAATTATAGCTATGTAGATCTGTTCACAGTCTAATTTTTTTTTTAATAATCAAGCACTTTAAACGAGGAGCCAGACTGAACTGCAGAGAATTCAAGCGTGCATGTTTTGAAGCCCCCAACTTTGCAACACTTTTTATTAAAAGAGAGCCATCCAGAGAGAGCCATCTTTTGAGCTACACATCATCAACTTCATCAACTTCATGGAGTAAAGTGTGTAGAATCTTAGTTGTAACTTTTTTAATTTAGATATCACCCCCTCTTTTAAGTTGCCTATTATTGCAGGATGGAGAAATGAAGATGATGAAGGGAGAGTAGGCCTAATGTTGGGTAGATCAGTAGCAGGGGTGAAGGAAGAGGATTGTAATGGAAAATGTACTCAAATAGTGGGAGAAGAGGAAATACTTAATGTTTGGCACCTAGGGTCCTATATATGTCTTTGGCACCTCCCCCCCCCCCCTCGTCATCACAAAATAAACTCCTTGTAATTTTTTTATCATTAAAATTCATGTTTTTTATCCTTTCCCCCCCCCCCCCCCCCCCTTTTCTTTTCCCCCCTTTTCTTTTAGTCATTGTCACTTGTTGTTTGCATGTATATACTTTTGGTGATCTCAAGACTCAACAGAACAATTAAATAAATATTTAAAAAAATAATAACAACAATAGAGAAAGTCTTCTGGTGTATTTTTAATCTGATGACTCTTGTGACCATGAAAATACCATGTAATATACAGAGAATAATTATTGCCTTAGCACATCACCATGGTTCTATAATAGTCATGTAGAGAATGATGGCTTTGATGTTAACTGAAAAAGTTCAACAAAATGAAGAAAATACCCTCCACAGCAGTTGATGATGACTGCAGGAGGAATAGAACACACTTCCATGCCATTTTATGTAAATTCACCAAAAACTGTTAGTATATACTTACGCTAGCACAATTGGGAAAGTCTATAATCATCTACATAGTCATTGTGTGACCTGCATATACAGGTATGCATCAAAGCCAGCACCAAAGAGGAATGTGATGCCCAACTTTCAGTTTGTAAGGAAGTTCAGCATGAAGTACCAAATCAAATGGCTTCCTTGATTAAATATAGATACATCACATCAATCCAAATTGATCCATGAGGATTTGAGGACTGACACTTTTTTTTAATGGATGAATTTTATTTTTCATTTTCGAGGGTCTTGATAAGGTTTGAAGAAACAGATTGACAGATTTGGAAGGTTCACAGAGAGGTTCATATCTATCAATACATAATATCATTGGATTGACTCAACTTGCTGAGAATTTCAAAGAACTCTGAAAGGCCAGTGAAACTATTAAACTGGGATTAAGGAAATTTATTAAATCACTCTTGGTAAAAATAAAATTGAAGAATTCATTGACAAATATGACCTTCATGCTAGGAATATTTATTTTTAACCATGTGCCTAATTTCTATAGAACAAAATTTATGACGAGAAGACTTGAACTTGGAGTTGAGGACGATATGAGACCCCATGGGATGAATTCACATAAGAAATGGAGGCATGATTGTTTTTTTGTTTGTTTTTTACGGGGGGAGGGGGGGGGGGGTTCTATCTGCCATTTTGAAATAGTGGTAAAACTAAAATAGAGCAACACAGTCTAGATCCTTATTTGGGGCAGCAAATATAGGAGGGTAAAAAGTCAGCTACACCAGAAACACTGACTAGAGGATATAGCTATAGGAAGTTGTGTTGCCAAGGTTTTTTCAAAGATGTTGGCTGGGAGAGAAGCCAGAACAATTTTCTGCTGAGAGATTCTCACAGGGAAATAAAGAGGATTCAGGAGTAAGAGGATCAACTGATAGGAGTCTGTAAGCTATGAAAACACACCTTCTTTCATAGACCAAGTAAGGAAAGTCGAGGATGGTGTGACACATTTGTTAGAGAAGGAAGTATATGAAGGCATGTATGATGGGGTGTGAAAGGTCATCCATCTGTGAATGGGCCAGTCTGGTGTTAGACAAGGAGTTCCATATCAGCTTTTATTGTAGTTAGGATGATGGAGGAGTTGATCAAGGAAAATCTAGGTGTAATGGTTGATGCTGTTTGCTGTGGGGCATTACTATATGCATGCATTACAACATATATTGCCATGATAAGGGTTCTCCTGGAGGGAGTGTCCTGATTATCTACACTCTGTTCTAGTCTTTTCCTTTCTGATGGGCAACCAAGTGAATAATATTATATCATAAGCAACTTAAATGGAAAGGTTTCGGCTAGTTGCCCTAGCCATCAGGTTAAAAGACACCCTGATGATGGCTAGGGCAACTATATAGCTGAAAAGTTGTAAATATCAACTGAGAGTTCTTTTCAATTCAAGTTGTTTATTTTAAAAAAAGGTATAACATAACAACTGAGAATCAGGACCAGTTAACATCTCCATGGTAAATTAAGTCAACAAAAATTAAGATGTGTTAATGAACAAAGACAGTGACAAAATTCTTGCCTGAATTAAGAAGGGGTATATGCCACAACACAAAATCGAGGAGAAAATTTCAACAAGAGTTAATTGAGCCATTATGAAAACCGGAAATGTGTCATCACCATAAAGAGCCTTTGAAGAGTGGGAAGAGGACAGGCGACACAGGAGTGTAGGGCTATCATGGCAAGGATGCTGGATTTCTAATGTGCTAAGCTACTTTCAGCACATTCATGGATGGTATACAATGCATTTCTTAACAGCTTCAGCCTCTTTTGTCTCCACTTCCTTGATCATATATAGCAGTTGTGGAAGAGAGAAAGGAAGTGGAATTTACCAAATGTAGACAACAACCATTTTATAAGCCCCTTAAAAACACCTTTCAAATGTAATAGCAAAATAAAAAATAAAGCATTGATGTTCAACATTCACTAGAACATGCACAGAGAGCAGTAAACTTTAGAGAGGCCTTCAGCAGTGAGGTGGATACAGTGAGTACCAGTGAGGTGTGAGGTGCCTTGCTGCATGTAAACAGGTGATGGGATTTTTGACTGCTTCTATTTTTTTAACACTGTCAACCGCATTTTTTGAGAAGCACCAAGTGTCACTTTGTCACTAGGACTTTTGCAGGAGTGTCTCCAGTTTCACACATTGATTTGGGGAGGGGGGGGGGTGGGGGTGTATATAGTCCCAGACCAGGATGCAGAGGTTGAAGACTGTTGGTCAAGATCCACCTCACCATTTTGATGGAGGTAAATGTCTACAGCACAGCAGAAAAGATTGCATGTCTATCGATCTCAGTTAAAGTAGTTGTCATGGCAGAAAAATATGTTGGCTGATCATCAGAGGTACTTGATGTACTCAGTTTGTACTGACATCTCCATCCCACGAGGTTTCTTCCCGAATATCCATGGCCCACCATGTTGGTAAAATATACTCTCTTCTCTTACACTTTTTTGAAGCACATGCCAATTTTCACCTCATCATTCATCAAAGTTTTACTGTTTGAGAAGTTGCATAAGACATCATCAGTCCAGAGAATATTTGGAAAGGTTCCAATATGAACCCAGAGGCCCAGCAGGTCTAGCAGGTCCAGCTTCTCAGGACCGCATTCATCCAAAGGCCCGAAAGGCACAGGTGGCCCATCAGACCCCTGCATTCATGAAGTGCCCATTGCTCTAACTACTCCAGCAAGCAAGTGGGTCCATGCCTTCCAAGAGGGCCATGTTCTCTCCCACCAAACACCAAAGAGCAGTATGGGCATTTTGCTATACACTATTCTGAATATCTTTCAAATCAGGACCTCTAACCTGTACTGATGGGTTCATCTCAAGATGACTGTTTGAGTCAAAGCGACGAGTTGCCTGTTGCACTTTTAGATTTAAGTTGGCCAAATCTGAGGTGAAGTACGGACTTCTGTATCCACTCGCCTGATTCTCTTTAGAACCAAAGAGCTATATAGAAAGTAGCCATTAGGCAGCTTTTCCACTTGGGAACGTGTGTAAGGAATGAAAGGTCCCTGTGCTATTTGGATGATATCTTAGTCCTGCTGGTCCCTGCAGCCCAGGTGCTCCAGCTGGTTCAGTCCCTCCTGGTAGTCTGGCAGATCCAGCTGGTCTCTGCAGTTCAGCATGATTGTACAGCAGTGAATCTAGAGAAAAGTCTAAGGCAAGTCTTAATCGAGACTTCTGGCGAGTTCTTTTTTAGTCTCTTCCCTGCCTTGTTGGAGTCTTGTCTCCATGGTTGTTGTCTCCATAGTAGTTGTTGTCTCCACAGTTGCCTCCATAGTCCATGGTTGTCTGCAGGGTTGTCTCCATAGTTGTTTTCATAGTTGTCTGTCTTCATGGCTGTCTCCAGGGCTGTCTCTAGGGTTGTCTCCAGGGCTGTCTCTAGGGCTGTCTCCATGGCTGTCTCCATGGCTGTCTCCATGGTTACTTTTTTCTGTTTGAGCTCTTGGGCTTTTTTTCTGTTGATCTGTTGACCTCTGCAGTCTAACTTTTCTCACGAATGGGACACTTCCTCTCTTAGAAGTGGTATTAATGGTTCTGATCCTTCACAGAGACTCATCTTATGAGTTCTAATTGTTTGTGAGCAATCGAGAGGTGATGTCTCCTGTTGACAGCACCATTCTAGCTTCTGCATGACTGTCATACCTGTGCGTTTCCATATTCAAATTGAGATTTCAGTTCATGATTTACGTCATAAGTAGTGAAAAGACTCCTCCACTGATGGCCAGGAGATTGTAATGCTTGTAAGTTTCTCCCAAGCCTCCTCCTGCCTAAGATCCATCTCAATCTGAGGTGAAGCAAATCATGCTATAAATCTTACACTCTCTGTGGTCCTTGGGTAGAGGTCAGGGGTCAGGGGTTGTCTCCTCCACAGGAGGAGTTATAGGAGTAGAGGTCAGGGGTCAGAGTTGTCTCCTCCACAGGAGGAGCTGTAGGAGTAGAGATCAGGGGTTCTCCTCTACAGGAGGAGCTGTAGGGAGTAATCTCATCATCCATAGCTAGGTTTGGAAAAAGGAGCTCCACAATTTCAATCCTAGCCTCATCACTGGCTTCTACCAGTTGCTCACTATCTCCTTGTAGGTCCCATGGGGTATCTTTTGAACCTCATCATGCATTGGCTGGGTCTCAGTGACCTGATGATCTACACCATGTTGAGAGACCATGCCATGCTCCAAGAATCTTAACACTTCATTGACATAGGGAACTCGTTTGCCATCCAGTCTCCAACCCTGTTGCAGAAACCGAATGGGCAACTAAGGATTGTTGATTGATTACATCTGACTCAACAACAAGAACCTTGACCCAGTAAGAGAATGCTTCTCAAAGGGGAGACACAAGAGTGATCTATCTGGCTCAGAGTTATTATAATGTTTGCAATGTGAGTTGCACCATCCTTCTCCAAGAGTTCAACCTGAAGATGTCCGAGAAATAGTTGCTGACCATGCAGATAGGGTCTCTCAAGAAGATTTCAGGAAGACCTACCATGAAGCTGCAGAGAAGAAATATAGCTACAGAGAAGAAATATGGCTTTCTGACAATTGACCGCATGACAAAGCGTCATTATTTACGTACAGGACTGTGATGAGTTATTCACAACTATTGCCAACATTACCCAAAAGCTGTGAGAGATTTTCTTGTTACTTTCCTGGAGCCATGAGAAAGTTTTAGCCATAGCGGCAAGTATCTCTAGCCATTCCTTAACATCTATGCTATGTTTAAAATTTGTGAGAAGATTTATGATGAACTGGTAGCATAGTTGATCTACCCAGATCTTGTGTTTCTTGAGAATCCTTTGTCATCCAGACATTTCTTGTTTGTCCTCTACAGTAATTATTAGTAACTCATCTTCCTCCTGGCAGACCCATTCTTCCTTCTGCTTGACCTATGGTTGTTCAATGCATTCTTTCCACATGTCTAAAAAGGTTAATGACCTTGATGGGTCGATCAATTGGAATTCTGCCTCGCTGAGTCTAGGGTAGTGCTACACAGTGGGCCGTTAACACGGTGTTAAAAAAATAGAGCAGTTCCCCCAAAACGATTGCAGCATCAACTGAAGTGTATCTCCAGAGCAATGCTTGATATGCCTCAGGAGTGAGGTAGCATACTAAATTTTACAAGGAAGAGGTATACGCTGCTGCAAGGATGTGGTCGAGCTTATAGAATGCTTCATCCTGTGCTGTGGAACCATTGCTGTTGCAAAAAACAGCAAGAAGTTCCACAAAAGTCGAGAAGATCTTTACCAGGTTCTTGGCTAACATGGTAATCACAAAGGATGATTATCACGTGATCCGTTGTTGGTATGTGAGGAAGTGAATTATTTCATCACCTGAATAGCAAGCATGTTGCTACGTCACCACACCTTTCCAATAAAGGGTGGGTTCAAAGAATGGATTGCCAAGAAGCAAGAAATGAAAGAATGGAGAGAACTCACTGTGGAGATAATTTATAAAAATAGCTGAGGTTAAGAAGACAGCCATCAAATATAGATCCTCGGAATTAAAACAAGCGAAGGGGAAAATAGAAGTATGGGGACTTGAGAGACTGTCTAAAGAACTCAATGGAAAAACTCTTTCTGCCTTTGTCAGGGCAGATGGGGCTTTGAGAGTGCATTCATGACAAAAGAAAAAAGTTGGATGCTTACTTCATCGATAAATTTAAAAAGGCATCGCACTTAGAGCAGGTAGCAGCACGCCTCTGGGCGTGACATTCTTCCAGTCATTTATACACCATGGAGACAGTCTTCATTTTTGACTCCAAGAAGGTCAGTACCATGATTGGTTGGCACAGACCAGGACTTCACCTAAACACTCCTACCCATTGATGTCAACTAACAATATGTGGCACTCATGGATCTGTGGAATGCTTGGCACTTGAAATTCCAACTCAGACAGTGGGGATGATGGTGTAGTCTGCCATTGCTTGCATGAGTTTGACCCTACCCCCAGGAACCTAGTAGACATTCATGGAACGAAGGTGTAACTGAAAGCTAAAGGGTTGTCATCAATGCATGAAGGCTCCATGCCAACAAGGATGCTGCATAGCATGATCGAGCTCCAGAAAGGTCTGAAAATCTATTTGAATGTGCCCTTCACCCTCACTCCTCTCCTAACTGCAATATCATGACAGACAGGATCCACAAGTCAGTCAAGAAGGTAGACATCACCCACTTGCAGATGCTACTGTCCCACTGTTCCCTTGAGCAGTTTGAGCAGACAAGTCAGTTACATCAACTACAGCTATGCCCCCCTCCCCCTCCCCCCCTCCTCCCCTCCGAGCGGCAAAACCCCACCAGCTTTTGAACATCTCAATCTCCAGCATAAGTCAGATCTCCAAGGTGCATATGCACGGCACTGACCAGACTGGTAATGCAGTTCAACTCCATAGAGAGCAAGTAAGTACTTCATGCATATCTGCAGTAGCTGTTGATGCACACCAGTAAGCTTTTATCCATCTCAATGCTAGCAATGCCTACTCTGGAGTGGTACTATACACTTGACCACAAGAAGTTGTTCCCCCCCTCGACATATTCTATAAGAGGTGCTATACCATCCCATACAGCTTTGAAGAGCCTATTATCAACCAGTCAACCAGTACACAAGAGTAAATGGATGTCTATTTTCCCATGACTAAAACTACAATCAGAAATAGGTCAACATACAAAACCAACTACTCAAACCAGCTCTTGCGGCTCTAGAGGCTGTGCTTGAGGTTGCAGATATGTGGAACAAAACGATGGCTATCATTACTATTATACAGCCAATGCAAACATCACATTGGCCAATGGAGCATAGTCCCTCTTCGAGACCATGCAGCTTGAGCTCAACAAGAATTGGTTGAAGAGCTGCAGCATATGACCCCGTCATAGCAACCATCTTGCAGCTCACCACACCCAGTGGTGACCATCGAAGTCCACAACCACAAGCATGCTCTGGTACAAAGACATGGGTTCGGAGCCACAGGATCAGATGATTTCAACCCCAATACTCATCTCCTACCCAGTTGATGCAGGCCAGGGTCGAAAATGTGCTGCATTGGGCTAATGGCGTGGCAGCTGACAAGTTTGTGGTGAAGCACCTCTCTCTCTGTCTGTGCCCACCATCATCAAGCCATCCTTGAAAAGGCAAGGCCCTGATAGAACAGAAGCTCATGACCAGCTACATACACATGCTCTTTTGTATAATGGGCAGCTCCTCAGAATGGTTGGTGGTTGATGTGCCATAGCTCCTCAGAAGGGTTGGTGGTTGATGTGCCATGTGGCATTGATCTCTCAGAATGTTCATATTGTTTTGAGTAGATGTAATGATTATACACCCTGCAGACTTTTACAAAGCTGATATGCAATGAATTCACCTCCACATCAAAAACTCCCACTAGTTCCCCGATCAAGAGCTGGAGTGCAATTACTGAGACACCAGCAAGAGCTTCCCCTTAGGCATACATGATGTTCCAGGATGCTGCTGCATGTCTGCAAGGACTTTGCAAGTATCTTCCACGTTTACCACTTTGATACTTAGCACAAGGAGGCTCTGAAAAATGCACCAGCCAATGAGGAGTTGTACTGGACTATTGGTTTAGTGTTTGAATCCCCTGCCGATGCAAATGCTGCCTACAATGTACACTGGCTGGTCAAGGCTGTTTCTGGTATGGGTGTCATGTTTAACCAAAGGAAATACGAGTCAGTCAATTTTGTCCGTGTGTCTATATGGAATATTTCACAGACAATGTGGATTTGAGAGTGGAACTCGAGCAGGTGATCAAGCAGGAGCTGCAATTTTGTCAACAAGGTTAATGAGCAACTGATATGTTGCCTGGAGGGCTGTCACGGTATGTTTGCTAAGGACACGCTGTCTTTGCACAAGTTTCAATCACGGGAGTTAGCCATTATGGACTCCCAGGATGGAGGGGGGATGCTCTGGGTTACTCTCTGAGCAGGACAACCTAGTTCTGTGTTTGACAACTTTGGCATACAACCACCAGATGTTGAAAATGGCTCAGGAAGACAGTTGATAATTGCAACGAGATTCGGGGTCAACACTCGTAATGTGCAGCTGGTATTGTCTTCTCATCCTCTGTGATAAGATACATGCCGCATAGCCATGGATATCCTGCTGGACTTTGATCCATGACCAAGTCAACACAACAAATATCATATAGCAGTTTGCCTAAACTTTGTCCTAGATATGTCATGGAACTATATTCAATGAGTATACAGTTCATAAAGGGTTAGACATTCTTGAGTGAGGTGATGTACTAGGGGTTAGTGTGTGTCTTCAAGAGATTTACACCTACAGGATATGTGAATGAATACCAGAACTGTTGTTTGCACAATGAGTGCATTATGCAACAGTTAGGTCATATTTTCACATCACCATGGATACCGATAGCATTGTGTAAACACTGCAGAGGGGGGTGGAGGTGCATCACCAACCCAATGGTTACCACTACCCCCAATGGTTAACACTACCCCCAATGGTTACCACTACCCCCAATGGTTACCACTACCCCCAATGGTTACCACTACCCCCAATGGTTACCACTACCCCCAATGGTTACCACTACCCCCAATGGTTACCACTACCCCCAATGGTTAGTACGGACAAATGAAGTGCTGTAGTGCAATTGTGTTAAAAGGTTTCTAGTTCATCAGCCAAAGAGGCAAGAAAAGGAGGCTTATCTTGCCTATTTTGAAGGGAATCAAGAAATGCAACATCTACCGAGTGCCTATCACAGTCCCATACTGAAAACTCACAAAGGCAACAGGAGTCACCACTTTCTAGAAAAGCAAGCAGTTTGTCAGATCTGTCTCCCCACTCTAAGCAGTACTTAGGTCTAGAGGTTCGATATCAAAATTCCTAATGAGGGGCACCAGGCTGATCTGTTGTTTTTGCACCATGGCAAGCTTGGGAGATGCACCTACACATGAGTTGACACATGATGTTCACCTTGCGTTACAAGAAGGTGGAACCTCTATTGGATGAGGTGGCATGGGCACTGGGAAAAGTGGACTGTTCTCATGGCCACATCTGCTGCTGGGTCTGAGTTCAAAGGAGTCATGCAGAAGTTTGATTCTCCACATGCACCTGAATTTATCGAGAGGTGGGCATGCACAATGACCAAGGAATTGTAGAATGCTGGAATTACACTCTAACAGAATGGCTCTTTTGGCCACCCATGTGCTGCAGAGATAGCAGAGTTCTGGACTCGCATTTTTAATGGGTGCAGAAACTCTCGTGGTGCATCTACTGTCATGCAGGCATGGAACAATGAAAGACCAAACTGACAGACAGAAAAAAAAAGCCTAGAGAGGCCTAGTGAACGTGAGTATAGCTCTGAAAAGGCCTCTAATCTACATGGCTTTATGGAAACGCAACTGCCCAGCAATGCCTTGGTCCAATACTTGTACGCACCTGGGGAGCTTGAGAGTGTGTCAAGGAGAAGAGCCATGGATCCACTTCAGTCATTTCCATGCATACCATAGTATGTGGTCAAGACTGGAGAGCCTCTGATGTACTACGTTGCACCACTGCCAAATGTGGAGGACCCAAGCAAGTGTTCACAAAGAGCTCTAGGTAGTTCCACCCGATATAGAGATGTAGCACTTTTACTAGGATAGCAACCTTCACTAAGTTGCACTTGGAAGTGGAGCAATATCCTCCGGTTGGATGGGAATTATCAATTATCAGGACCTAGGTTGTTCTTGCCACCCTTATGCTAGACACAGATGCATACCAACCAGCTACAATAGTGCTCTGTGCCAGAACAGGTGTGGGACTACAGAAGGCTTTGTGAAAAGAGTGGGTGCAGAGCTTGGTGAAAAAAGGTTGTCTTGAATATGATTCTAGAACATATGCCTGGTTTGTTGCCAGTGTTGGATGTGCAGGTGCTGTGCTGGCAGCATTTATGAACAAGATCCAGGTCATATCCATTGGAAACCAAGAGATGCCACTGTGCATGCCCCTGTCCATATACAGTATGTTAAAAGCTGTTCTGCAGCTCCACTCTAATCTAAGGGGGGGTGGGGCTGATTCCAGACCAGTCCAGGCCATTGTTGGTTAGCACTTAAGCGATATGCATGCCCTCCAAACAGAGTAGTGTGTGGGAATCAGCAGCCATTGTTATTTTCCTGAATGTTGATAATGGCCTTCAGGTTCTAGGTAGAGTGGTACCATGCAATATCTAACCAGAATTCAAGGATGTATCTGACTATCCATCCTACATCTTCATTTTCTCCAAGGCTTTGGATGTGCATCATTAAAGATAGCAGTGGTCGTATTCCTCCTGCAGTAGTGCGACTAGTTTACTGACTGATCGGCCATTTCTTCCTCACCCTTGGGACCATCTTTCTTGAACTCCATTATAAAGGATAACTAAAACTTCAAACATTTCAAGCCATCTAGTCTTCAATGAGCATTCTATGGATGCCCTTCTGGGCTCTATGGATGACCCTCTAGGCTGCATTGATGAAACTCTGATCCAGGAAGAGGGGGTTCTCCCATGGGCCAGGCTCATAGTTGATAGAAGTTAGTCTTCTCCTCGAACAGCAAGGAAGGTGAAGGTCTATGGGACGATCACAAGGCATTCAAGGAGCGGCATTTCTCCTTGAAGCTGGTAATGAGGCACCATGACATTTGCCTGGGAAGTGGGCTGGGATTTCTCCAAGGAGCTGGTGTGGGTTTTGGCTCATTATAGGAGCATGCCCCCCCACTACCCTACCCAAACTATTATTCAAAGTTTAACTGTTGAATCAATGAAATTTTGTTTAAAAGTTCACAAGCACATCCATGACAGCCAGTGGACAATACTTGGCAGTGTGACATAGGAAAGGGGGAGTGGCCTCTTGTGCTTGTGAATATAAGATACATATCAAACAACCTTCTTCTCTACACGAGAAAATCTCACTGTAGCACCCCTGCCCGTAGCACCCCTGCCCTAGAAATTCTTATCTCTAATAGGGGTGAAAGGTGATGCTACATGTGGTCGAGTTGTTCCAACCAACTCCCTATAACACAACATGGGAAAATCTCCCATGGACAAGGTGCTGCTGGTCCTAATGACCCTTTTCCTAATCGGAACTCCCTACAATATTATAGGAGCTGGTACAGTTTTCCTGAGCCAAGTTTCCCCCCCTCTAATCCCCCTGCTGGTTCTGGACCACTTTAGTTTTGGCCACTTTTATTCTTGGACTACTTAATCCTGGGCCACTTTTAATCCTGGACAACTTTAGTCTGGGCTACTTTTAATCCTAGGCCACTTTTAATCCTGTGACTTCTGGGCTACTTTTATTCTTGGACTACTTAATCCTTGGCCACTTTTAATCCTGGACAACTTTAGTCTGGGCTACTTTTAATCCTGGGCACTTTTAATCTTGGACCATTTTAGTCTGGGTTACTTTTAATCCCGGGCACTTTACTCTGCGTCAGATTTGAGTAGTAGTATATATGGGAGTACAGTGTTCAGGGTCTCACGAGGCCAACTGGGACTCTTCTTTACATCTTGCAATGCCAATTGCACCCCTTCTTGCAACCACAAAGGATAAGCTCATACTCTGATGCTTGTGGAAGTGATTCCACAGTAGTTGCCATCCTATGTATCCAGTCTTCAGAAATCTTCTGGGCTTGGAAGCTCATGGTAGAGAGATAAGGATTGTATCCAGCAGTTAGATAGGTAACTGACCCTCTTGATGTGCTTCTCGATTGCTGCCCGTGTTGGTGGTAAACAGTTACTTTATTGACCGCCATGATAACGAGTGTGGTCATAGAGCAACACTACAAATCGCTCGGCTCCAGTAAATTACCTTTGTTGAGCCACTGATGTTACCTTGCATAGACCATGGTATTCTCAGCAAAGCTTTTCCACGTGTTCCCAAGCAGTCTCCCCCCCCCCCCCCCCCCCCAAATAGAAATACTATCATATCCTGTGAATGCATGGAAGACAGAAAGTGGCACAAAATCTGGTATCCATTGAAGCGATCAGTTCATGAACAGGCATATTTGTACGAATACAGTTCACCAGGCTTGATCTGGTGAACGTGGCAATATATAGCTATTACCAGTACCACAACGTAGGTATCAACAGTGTACAGATATTCTTTTCTACATCCTTTCTGTACAGCATCTGCAACATGTATATAGCAGGTGTGTCATCTTCCTCATGGAAGCACAGGGCCAGGTTGCTTACATTCACATCAGATATGGTGCACAAAACATACTTGCATATATATAATTATATATGTATAATTATGATTATATTTTCAACAGGTAGGCTTTTTAAAACTTTAGTTATCCACCTGTAAGAATGTAAAAAGTCTTTCCAGTTGTTCCTCTTCTGCCAGATCTGCCACATCAATAAATATACGTTATGTTTCAAGCTTTTATCACAAAATGCACATTACCTGCTTTACTACCTGTTATTGGTAAACCCATTTTCAATTATTGGTTACATTGGTTACTACAGTATACGTGCTTTGTAGAGTTCCTACATGAAGTCAGAATATAGTCATGTGTGCGAGTTAACTTGGATGAACTCTCGCATAGCGACCATTTATCAAATTTTAAGCTATTTGTGTCCTTTGTGTCCATGTCAGGGCCTGATAGTAATCTTTAGGTTTTGATACATGAGCTTAGACCTGCTGAGAATGCCTATCAAGGATACACTACACTGAAGTTCACTGAAGGCAAGCATCCAAGTGAGTGACAAAGTGGCACAGTGGTGAACTGAGCTAGACAGTTTGTCCTTAATAGTGGAAACCCATAGTTGGATCTGATGACGACAATAATAATAATAATAACAACAACAACAATAACAATAACAAACAGATTGCTGAGCATGTGCATCCCAGTTATATTATGAGGAATTTGTCTTGTCAGTACACGATTCCATGTTTTCATTTCTGTTGTCAGTAGACCGTTCATCAGGTGCCTCCATCTTTTCATCAGATGCCTCCATCTTTTCATCAGATGCCTCCATCTTTTCATCCAGCTTTTGGTTTTCTTTCTTGCACCTCTTTTTCTGATGTTCCTCCTCCTTTCCAGCGATGCAGAGAGCATCCTTCTCCTCCTTCCCTTGGGCTTTCACTGAAATTCTTGATGCACTCATTCCTCGAGCTATGATAATCAATTAGACGGTGTTACATGGTACACTAGGGATTGATTAGGGTTATGGGTAAGCAGCAGGCACTACCTGACACATAACACTGAGTTATACTTCTCTCAAAGATGTAAATTCTTAGAGCATATCCATTTTGTCCAATGCAAACCCTTTACCTTATATAGTCTGTTAATTTTAACTGATCAAGCAGAAATTAGGACATTGTTCATGTATATACATATACAACATGTGCTAAGCACCTATATAGTAGATTGCTGTATCATAATAGAAACAAATGCAAGGCATTGAGTGGCAAGCGAAGGTGATGTAGAGAGAGAACAACAACAACAACACAACAATTATTTTAGCCTAATGCCCTGCGGACAAAAACTTGAAATCCTAGCATTGTTAAATTGCATTGTCCTAGCCCTAGCATAGCTGAAGACTTAAATACAGTCATTATCATATTGTAATCCTTGGGTTGTGATCACCCAGTTATACACTCTTTACTGATTCTGAACTGGTGCAAGCTTGAACAACCTGATGGCCTGCAACATAATGGATAGGCAAATTTTGAACTGGAAATGTGCATGTGGAAATAGAGCTGTGAGAGGAGCTTTGTTAAGGTACTTGGAAGCAGTTTCCCTTGGAAGCAGTTTCCCTTGAAAATGGGAAGCACACAACGTTAAGAATGAGCTCATCAGGCCGTGCTTTCTGCAGGAATTCTCAAAGGACAAGCAGAAGCTGACGAGAACTTTTTAAAGTGATAGTTTGCACTGTTGACACTGTTCGGTATGTTCAGTATGCTCTCCATCATTAGCACATCTTTCCTCTATTGACTGTCAACACATCAGTTATCCTTCCTGTATATTCCCAACTATGTAGCCAGTTCATTGTCCATAGAGAGCAGTGTATGTGTTCAAGATTGATTACACTTTCTGCATCAGCAAGACAAAATTGCTGTATCCCTCTCCATATATATAGCATTTTCAGAACAAAATTCGTATCCTTTCCTCTCGGCTATTAACCATGCATGCTGTTCTTGCTTGTGAGCCTGTTTTCTTTCCGAATCTGCACCTTCTCCCTTTTCCTCAGTCTTTCTCTTCACTATGATGACCATTTCCATTTTAAGGGACTTAATTAAAAGGGGGGACTACACCTGAAAAACTTTTTTTAATTATTATTATTGTTTTTTTTATCAGTTCAATATTTTTATCAGTTCAAACTGTTGCTGTACATATCTACTAGCCAATTCTAAAGTTTTAGAGGCTCCATGTTATGATGGTTTTTGTCCATGCAATTTCTCATTGATTTGAAGAGAAACCAACAAGGAACACGGGGGGGGGGGGGGGACAGCAGCATTTTTTAAATAAAAACAAACAAACTTGTGGTTACAACTTTATAGCTCCGTAGATTCTGTAAACTTCATGGGTATGGACTTGATATATAGCTCAAAAGATAGGTCTCTCTTTGTGCTCTCTGTTGATACTAAAATATTTTTCATAGGTATAACTATAGCCTAGTTATATACTAGACCTAAAGTGGAGGGAACCTCAAAAACCTGAATCCCTGAACTGGCAGCATAAATATCTCCAGATTGCCAAGTGCTAGAGAGTTGAAATTAGCACCAGTGGCTAGAGGAAGCCCTACTCTATTCAATGAGTGTTTTCATTAGGCGCTAAAACGTAAGTACGTGGTCAAGTGCCCTGGTGGAAAGTTAATAATCCATAAAACTCATTTTCCACCCGCGCGCTTGACCACGTACTTATGTTTTAGCGCCTAATGAAAACACTCATTGAATAGAGTAGGGCTTCCTCTAGCCACTGGTGCTAATTTCAACTCTCTAGCACTTGGCAATCTGGAGATATTTATGCTGCCAGTCAGGTTTTTGAGGTTCCCTCCACTTGTAGCTCCTGTAACTTGGCTATAGCTATACTTATGAAAAATATTTTAGTGTCAACAGAGAGCACAAAGGGAGACCTATCTTTTGAGCTATATATCAAGTCCATACCATGAAGTTTACGGAATCTATGGAGTTATAAAGTGGTAACCGCAAGAAGAGGAAAAAAGGGCATGTGGGTCACACTCCCCCAAATAATGCATTGTCCCTCCTTCAACACATATTGCAGGGAATTTTGAAAATCTATTTTGTTCTGATTTTGCGGCGAACATAACTTTGTCACACTTGACTCAATTTTAATATTTGAAGGTTCATTTGAGAGCTCTTTTAGTGATCTGTGATATAACGGTTTAAATTCTTTTTTTACTTGAGCAGAGTCATGGTGATTAGAAGAGGTGACCGTCACAGATTTTGCGTGTATTTTGCGTGGTTGGAAATGAAATGCCTTAGAACTGATGAACACGAGATGTGTTGATAAATATGCCACCGTTATATTACAGCTAAATGTCTTGGTAAGCTACAAACCAAATTTGGGCATCTGTAGACCAGGCACTTGGGAATTATCCTCGCCGCAGTTTGGGGGGTGCAATTTATTTAGCTGTGATATAACGGTGGCATATGTATCAACACATCTCGTGTTCATTAGTTCTAAGGCATTTCATTTCCAACCACGCAAAATACACGCAAAATCTGTGACGGTCACCTCTTCTAATCACCATAACTCGGCAATGCTTCAAGTAAAAAAGAGAATTTAAACCGTCATATCACAGAGCACTAAAAGAGCTCTCAAATGAACCATCAAATATTAAAATTGAGTCAAGTGTGGCAAAGTTATGTTTGCCACAAAATCAGAACAAAATAGATTTTCAAAATTCCTGGGAATAGGTGTTTAAGGCGAGTGACAATTTTACAGGTGAAAGTAATGGTGAATACACACACACATACATACATACATACATACATGTGCCATGTGTGGCAATGCAAACTTTGCCATCCAACACCTTAGCTTAAATGCAGGCCCACTTCACTTGCCAAGAAGTGAAATAAAACTTTACCTTGATGTGGGAAGAATAAATTAAAAGTGGCTGACAATTGCAACGATCAGTTTCTTCCAAGCTTCTACTGCCATTTCTAGATGTCCTGCTGAGTGCTTATATACCTGCAATTGTTCTGAACCTCTTTGCTCTTGAGAAAAGAGGCGCACCTGAATGGGTTTCTTGGCTGTGAGTTGTGTTGTAGACATAACGTGACAAAGACTTGGTTGGCTCACCTCAACGGAGCCGACTCTTATACCAAATCACACCTTATTATATTTGCATTCTAACGATAACAACAAAAAATTGTATCTATACATATTATGGTATTAAAAACACAATTCAAGTTGGTAGTCAATCAGTAAGTAATTGCACTAGGACTCCTAGCTTATGATTACAAGTAATTGCACTAGCTTCCTAGCTTATGATTACAAGTAATTGCACTAGGTCTCCTAGCTTATGATTACAAGTAATTGCACTAGGTCTCCTAGCTTATGATTACAAGTAATTGCACTAGGTCTCCTAGCTTATGATTACAAGTAATTGCACTAGCTTATGATTACAAGTAATTGCACTAGGACTCCTAGCTTATGATTACAAGTAATTGCACTAGGTCTCCTAGCTTATGATTACAAGTAATTGCACTAGGACTCCTAGCTTATGATTACAAGTAATTGCACTAGGTCTCCTAGCTTATGATTACAAGTAATTGCACTAGGACTCCTAGCTTATGATTACAAGTAATTGTGTCAGGGAGCCCCTCCTCCTGATTCTACAGGACTCCCTGACAGGCAGAGACAGTTCATGACCATATTAGGTCACAGTACTATGACCCTTAGACTATTAATTAACTGTGGTTTTGAGTAACTAATGAATTGGACAGTTCAGTAGAGAAGAGTGTGTCTCAGTTGTTGAGTATTTAATCAGAATCTTTATTTAATGATACTACCAATTCCAAGCAGTGGGGTCTGGGTAGTTTAGGCTTGCCAAGCATAAGGCAAGTGCAGTCAGGACAGACAGGTTAGAGGGTCCCTCCAGCAGGGCACTCCCTAACATTTGGTGGCAGCGGTTACCGAACTTAGCCAGAACAATTAGCTAGAAACGACTAGTTGATCGCTATTTGAACAGAGAGAAAGTCAAATCCGAATCCAGTCGGTCAGTCAGCAGTTGCTAGTAGCTCAGTATTTGTTAGCTAGTACGATTCAGTCTGTAAGTAGCTAGAAGTAGCTAGAAGAACAGTGACAAGTCGAATTCGTTGGCGGTTGTCTACTCCAACTGAGCAAAAACAGTACGAACGGACAGCGTGTACAAGGGCAGAGGTATAAGTGAAAGTGACGACCCGAAAGTGCGAACCAAGTCAGTGCACAAGTGAATTGGTGTATAAGTGTGGAAGTGAAAGTGACGATCCAAAAACAAAAAACACACAAAACAACAACAACAACAAAAAAAACTCGAACACAACACGAAGCACGCAGCGTGGAGACACACACCAGAGAGATCAGTAGGACGCAGACGACGGCCTACAACCTAAGGAGGAAGGGGACATCCTGCAATACAACCGGAAGCAGAATGTCGAGACAGAAGTCAAAGAAAGACGGTGAGAGACAAAGCTCACCAGAAACAGAACAGGACATGGAGACAGCAAGTCAGTTGAGCTCTCAGACTCTGAGGAGCCAGACCACAATGATGGAATTCTTTGAAAGAATGGAACATCGCCGAGATGAACAAGAGAGGCGCAGGGAAGAAGAACGTCGCCGGGAAAAGGAAGAAGAGATGAAACGCTGGGAGAAGCTGCTACTCATACGAACAGAACCAGCAGAGAGCCAATCAACTTCAATGCGGAGCCCACCAATGCTGATAACGCAACATGTGCCGCAATTTTGCAAACAGGTTGAGGAAGAGTCGGACATAGCAACCTTTCTCCTCTCGTTCCAGACACACATGGAGAACTTTGGAGTTCCAGCAGAAAGGTGGACATCACACCTGGTTCCAATATTGAACAATGAGGCCAAGCGGGCACATGCCCTCTTTGACACATCAGTGAAGGCTGACTTCACAAGTACAAAGGAAGCACTCCTACGCCATTTCCACGTTGGCAAGAGAACATATCGGAGGAAGATGGTGGAGATGAGGAAACTAGCAGAGGAATCCTGGGTCATGCACTGGAGGAGACACAAACAGTGGAGCCGGCGCTGGACCGAAGAGTGCGAGACACCAGAGCAGAGCAGTGACATGTATGATGCCGAGATGGTATATGACCGGATGCCGCACTGGCTTGCAACCTGGGTCAGGGATAAGGACCCAAACACACCCCTGGAAGCAATGCAGCTGGCTGACGATCATCTGGACAATCAGAGGGGGAAACAGGACCAGAGGGGAAGACTGGAACCGCATCAGCGATCCCTAAACCTCAAGTCAGATCTGCACCGCAGAAATGAAGCAGAGCACAGAGAGAAACACCAGCAGGAGAGACGCGACCAAGACTCTAGACAGTTCCGAAAGAAGGATGGAAGCAGAGAGGCTAAGCCATGGAACAAGCCTAAGTTCGACCCTGAGAAAGGACCTCGCTGTTTTAAGTGTAATTGCTATGGTCATATTGCAAGGGACTGTGAGGAGGTGGTCCACACAGGCAACTTCGCTAAGGAAGACAACCTAGCAGCCGTTCATGTGGGATTCATTGAAGGACAAGAATGCCAGAGAATGTTGGTAGACACTGGGTGCAGCAAGACACTCATCCATGAAAAGTGGATTCCGCAGAAGACACTGACTGGGAAGATTAGGCTGACGACCGCGTATAATGGAAATGTGGAACCACTACGCACAGCAAGGGTTAAAGTTGAAGTAGACAAATGGAGCAAGGAAGTCGAAGTAACAGTAAAGAAGGACTTAGCATACGACGCCCTGCTTGGGCGAGACCTACCGTTCCTCTGGAATTTGGGCAGGCACCTGATGGAACCAGATGAAGTGAATGCTGTTCAGACAAGGAGTCAGAGGAAACAAGAAACAGAGACCTACCAAGCAGACATTGAGGCTGATGAATGGTCAACCAGTGAGCCGACCAACACAGATACTGAATGGGAGATGCGCGAGCCTCCATCAACCACAGTGACAGTTGAGCAGCCGGAAGATGACGGACTACCGAATTTTGAGGACGACATGTTCTTGCCAACACGAACCCCCAAGAAGCATTTCACCCGAGCCGAGAAAAGACAGGAACGACAGAAATTCCACACATTGGAAGGCACTCAACACCCACTAGATGGAGGAGCACCTGCACTAAGAAAAGCGATAGCAGAGGACAAATCACTGGAGGCCATCAGAAAGAGTGCAAGGGAGGGAGACCCCAGCTATCAGGAAGAAGCAGGCCTCCTTTACCGAGTGGCACCCGAGTCGAACGGACAGGGAGTGTTTCGACAATTAGTTCTGCCAACCTCGTACCGAAACATTACATTGAAGACGGCTCATGCCATTCCCATGGCAGGACATCTTGGGCGGAAGAAAACCCAACAGCGTCTTCTTGACCGATTCTTCTGGCCAGGGATCTATGAGGAGGTAGCCACACTGTGTAGGACGTGCCCCGAGTGCCAGAAGGTGGCAAAACACCCTAAACAGAAGGCACCACTGATGCCTTTGCCACCAATGGATGAACCCTTTCAGCATGTAGGGATTGACCTCGTCGGGCCATTACCCCGAACAAAAGCTGGACACCATTTTATCCTCACAATGGTGGACTTCGGCACGCGGTACCCAGAAGCGGTGCCACTTAAACGAACCGACAGTCGGACAATAGCTGATGAGCTATTAAAGATATTTGCCAGAGTAGGCATTCCAAAAGAGGTCCTATCAGATTGTGGGGCAAATTTGACGAGTTCCCTGATGGAGGAGTTGTATCGGATGTTGGGGGTGAAACCGATCAGAACATCACCCTATCACCCGCAAACGAACGGAATGACCGAAAGATTCCATGCCACGATGAAGAGCATGCTGCGGAAGGTGCTGGGAAAGTTTGACCAGCAATGGGACAAAGCACTCCCGTACATCATGTTTGCGTATCGGGAAGTTCCGAACGAGACCACAGGATTCAGCCCATTTGAACTAATGTACGGACGAAAAGTCAGGGGACCACTCGACATCCTGAGGGAAGAGTGGGAAGAGACTCCGACGATGCCCACCAGTGTGATTGCATATGTCCAAGGGGTGCGGGACAGGATGGAACAGGTCCACCGTATGGGTATGGCAGTGGAGAAAGAGCGAGGATCGAAGGAGGAGACCAAGAAATGGTATGATCGAACCGCACGGCTCCGAACGTTTCAACCAGGTGACCAAGTCCTTGTCCTGTTACCCTCTGAAACAAACAAACTGTTGGCGAGCTGGCAGGGTCCCTACGAAATAACGAAGAAGTTGACAGATGTTACTTATGCAGTCCTGATGAGCAACAAGAGGAAAAGAAACCGTGTCTTCCACGTCAACGCCCTAGCCAAATGGGAGTCACCAGTAATAGCTTGCCTGGCTACGGAAGGTGCAGAGGGGGTGGAAGATAGTGAAATGGAGATTATCACCTGGGAAGCTGAACAACCTGGGACGACACCGGTTGTGAACCCAGACCTAACTACTGAACAGAAGCAGGCACTACAGAAGCTGCTTGAACGCTATGATGAGGTGTTCAAGGATAAACCAGGACGAACACAACGGGCTGAGTTACGAATCGAAACAGGAGATGCCACACCTTGCCATTTGGCAGCATACCGACTGTCACACACCAAACAGGAGTGGGTACAACGTGAGATCACCCAACTCCTTAAGGCAGGGCTTATCCGACCGTCAACCAGCCCCTGGGCATCCCCGATCCATTTGGCGAAAAAGGGAGAGTCCTACAGATTGTGTGTGGACTATCGTAGATTGAATAAAGAGACAAAAAATGATCCTTACCCAATGAGACGTGTAGACGACCTCCTTGACAGACTAGGAAGTGCGGCATACATTACAACATTGGATTTGTCAAAGGGGTATTGGCAGATACCAGTACACAAAGAGAGCATCCCCAAAACAGCCTTTATGACACATCTAGGCAAGTACGAGTTTTGCGTGATGCCCTTCGGACTGAAAGGAGCGCCGGCAGTATTTCAACGGATGATGAATGAGTTGATTGCAGATATTCCTCAATACGCCGCTGCTTATCTGGACGACATTGCCATTTTCAGTGCAACCTGGCAAGAGCATTTACAACACCTGGAAGTTGTGCTGGATAAACTGGAGAAGGCGGGGCTGACAGCAAAACGGTCCAAGTGCTAACTTGGACAGACAGAGTGTGATTATCTCGGACACCGAGTAGGCCAAGGAAGGGTGCGTCCCAGAGAAGCTAAGATCGTCAGTGTAAGGAACTTCAAGACGCCCAAAACAAAGAAGAATGTACGCTCCTTCCTCGGCTTGGCAGGGTATTACAGGCGGTTTATACCCAACTTTGCAGAAAGAGCATTCCCACTAACAGAGTTAACTAAGAAGGAAGCACCAGACAAGGTAGTGTGGTCAGACCACACGGAACAGTCATTTCGATGGCTCCAAGAGCAGTTAATGACAGAACCAGTACTAAACAGTCCCAACATCAACCGACCATTCGTATTGTTCACAGATGCCTCCGGAGTGGGTGTAGGTGCAGTTCTCAGTCAGGTGGATGCCGACGGACACGACCGGGCAATAGCTTATTATTCACGGAAGCTGCTGCCTCGAGAACGCCGATACTCAGCCGTCGAGCTGGAATGCCTGGCTGTAGTAAACGCAGTGAAACACTTCAGAGTATATCTTGATGGCACCCCATTTAAGATTGTGACAGACCACCGATGCCTTCAGTACCTACATAGATTCAGGGAGGACAATGGCCGTTTAACACGCTGGGCTCTCAGTCTACAACCTTTTGACTATACAATCCAACACCGGCCTGGAAACACGAACGGAAATGCAGATGGGCTCAGCCGGCAAGAATGGACTGAAGACGACCCACCGGCAGCGACCCAGAATAAGGGGGGGGGGGAGATGTCAGGGAGCCCCTCCTCCTGATTCTACAGGACTCCCTGACAGGCAGAGACAGTTCATGACCATATTAGGTCACAGTACTATGACCCTTAGACTATTAATTAACTGTGGTTTTGAGTAACTAATGAATTGGACAGTTCAGTAGAGAAGAGTGTGTCTCAGTTGTTGAGTATTTAATCAGAATCTTTATTTAATGATACTACCAATTCCAAGCAGTGGGGTCTGGGTAGTTTAGGCTTGCCAAGCATAAGGCAAGTGCAGTCAGGACAGACAGGTTAGAGGGTCCCTCCAGCAGGGCACTCCCTAACAAATTGCACTAGGTCTCCTAGCTTATTATTAGAAGTAATTGCACTACGACTCCTAGCTTATGAACAACTCACTGTAGTTTGTACAATAAACTCTCAAATGTACCTGGTTCAGTAACACTATGAACAAGACCAGGTATGATGACAGGTACATTGGTTTCCCCGGACATCTCAGACTCCTTCTTTGACCTGTTCTCTTCTATAACCTCTTCTTGTTTTTCATCATCTTCCTCATCACATTCAGCTGGGAAATAGTGGCAAAGTTTTCTGCGATAAATCATGAGATCCCTCTCCAGGAAAACACAAAATATGATTCTCTTCACCTGGTAAGAAGAAATGGTGTGTCAATTACACAAGTAAAAATAATTATCATTTCTTGCCTTCTCTGCGTTAGTCTCTAGCCATTCTCTGACGATAGATATGGCAATGTCTGCAGCATCATCATTTGGATAACCATAGATACCAGTGGCTATGCAGCAAAAAGCCTGGACATAAATATACCCGACATATTTATGCTGCAACATGTTACTATATAAAAGGGAAATTCTGTGGGTTTGTGTGTTCGCTGGTTCTGAAGGTTGACAGTTCAATTCTGAGTGGACTATTTCTTCACTTTTTCCCCCTTTCCTTTTTCCATCACTTTGTACTCACAGGTTCTAATTCGAGAGAAATCATTCTTCACTTTCACCCCCCCTCCTCCCCCACACACACAACACTTTTTCCCCCTTCCCTTTTCTTTTCTTTCTCCCCCCTCCCCCTCCCCCCTTGATACTGAGGGGAAGTCCAGACCATACTTTTAGTTATTGTTTTTCCAAAAAAAAAAAATTCCCCGCCTTCACTGATAAACTAACTATAGAGCCAACAGAATAGTGACTGAGAAGAAAGACCTTTGGAAAGAAGAACATTATTTCTTTACAGAGAATGGTTATCAACAAGCCTTCATCAACCTTTCGTCTGCAGATATATACATCTAAACGCAGAAAGGAAGATAAGTACCCTGAAATAGCAATCAGGGGTCTAAAAAGAAGGATCCTATGGTAATGATTCCTTATGCAGCAGGGATGAGTGAAGACATCAGGAAGTTCAACATCAAAGTCGTTTTCAGATCGGGAAGAACTCTGAGGACACAACTGAGCAGAGTGAAGTGTTTTATCAACTAATATGCACTCATGCGTGTGCGTAGCTGTGGGAAATACTACATAGGGGAGACCATCAGAAGACTGAAGACCAGAATGAAAGAACATCAAGATGCCTGTAGAAAGTGTGCTAAAGAGAAGTCTGCAATTGCTGAATGTGCATGGGATAATGGACATCCAACAGAAGGCAGAAGGAACTGCTAGTGAAGGATGCATTGCACATCAGCCTAGCACTAAAGAGGAGCAGTTCAATCAAGATTGTGGAATGGACTTGCCTGGCTGCTGGGGAGCTACTCTCAAGAGCCTGAACTTGTAGCTATGACCACCATAATTACTCTTATTTTATCTAATTTTATCTATTTACTTATTTATTTTTAATTATTATTTTTATTTTATTTTATAATTAATATTCTGTACATATACTATTTTTTATTACTTTTTTGTTTGTTTCACGTGTTGGATGTGTGTGCCGAGGTGTGGTTTTGTAGTATGTGGTGAATAGCTAGCTACCGGTATATAGCAGGCTCACTGAGTCTTAGCATCTCATTATTCCTGATGAAAGTCGAAATGTCGAGAGAATACAATTTCAAGTTGATTATTGAGAAGGCTATATAATATTATAATACAAGTTTCAGGTCATTATCAACCATTCTTGAGCTATGATACTCTTTGTGCTTGTATATTGGTTGAGGGAAGAAGTGTGAATACATGTGGTTTCCCATATAAGTGCATTGACAACATATAAAACCAGCCAATTGCTTTTCCTTACTACACAATTATTAAAAGTTCTTTCTTTTTAATTGATCAGTTTTTCAATTCAACTAATGATATAGACTTCACCTACCAGTAACTATAGGATAAATAAAATAGATTTTCAAATCAAAGTGATCATTCATAAGTTGAATTTGTGGGTACTCTGATAGCACCTCCAGCAAGTGTTGATGATCCATGCATTGGTAGGGAGTAATTCTTTTTTATGACCCCATAGTATCTAATCAACATCACTATGCAAATAGCAGCACACAGAAGGGGCCATGTTTTGAGACCTTTGAAAATGGATGAAGCGTTCAAAAGTTGTGACGTTTATTAAAATTAAAAAAATTTAAAAACGCTCAAATACGATCTTGTCCTCCCTTGATCAAAGATCTCCATTTCAATATTGGGTCTCCCCTCCCTATTTCAAGGTTGCCAATCCAATCTTGGGTGCAATCATTCACAATAGACACACAAAAAAATTCCCTTACCAACATCAGAAAATTCTGTGGGATGACTTCGAACCTTCCCACTCCCCCAACCCCCCTCCCCCCCCCCCCCCCCCCCCCACACACACACCCCAAAAAGAGGGGGGGGGGGAAAGAAAAAACGGGAAAAAACTTAGCATAATGGATAGCCATTTGTGCCTGTACATATGTGGTGTACATATGTGTGTGTGTGTGTGTGTATATATATATGTGGTGTACATGTGTGTGTGTGTATATATGTGGTGTACATGTGTCTGTGTCTGTATATATGTGGTGTACATGTGTGTGTGTGTATATATGTGGTGTACATGTGTCTGTGTCTGTATATATGTGGTGTACATGTGTGTGTGTATATATGTGGTGTACATGTGTGTGTGTGTGTCTGTATATATGTGGTGTACATGTGTCTGTGTCTGTATATATGTGGTGTACATGTGTGTGTATATATATATGTGGTGTACATGTGTGTGGTTGTATATATATGTGGTGTACATGTGTGTGTGTGTCTGTATATATGTGGTGTACATGTGTGTGTGTGTCTGTATATATGTTGTGTACATGTGTGTGTGTGTATATATGTGGTGTACATGTGTGTGTGTATATATGTGGTGTACATGTGTGTGTGTGTGTGTCTCTCTGTATATATGTGGTGTACATGTGTGTGTGTGTATATGTGGTGTACATGTGTGTGTGTGTGTATGTGGTGTACATGTGTGTGTGTGTATATATGTGGTGTACATGTGTGTGTGTATATATGTGGTGACGTGTGTGTGTCTGTATATATGTGGTGTACATGTGTGTGTATATATATATATGGCGTACATGTGTGTGTGTGTGTCTGTATATATGTGGTGTACATGTGCGTGTGTGTCTCCGTATGTATGTGGTGTACATGTGCGTGTATGTGTGTGTATATATGTGGTGTACATGTGCGTGTGTGTGTATATATATGGTGTACATGTGTGTGTGTGTTTATATATGTGGTGTACATGTGTGTGTGTGTGTATATATGTGGTGTACATGTGTATGTGTGTCTGTATATATGTGGTGTACATGTGTGTGTGTATATATGTGGTGTACATGTGTGTGTATATATATGTGGCGTACATGTGTGTGTCTGTATATATGTGGTGTACATGTGTGTGTATATATGTGGTGTACATGTGCGTGTGTATGTGGTGTACATGTGTGTGTGTATATATGTCGCGTACATGTGTGTGTGTGTCTGTATATATGTGGTGTACATGTGTGTGTATATATGTGGTGTACATGTGCGTGTGTATATGTGGTGTACATGTGTATGTGTATATATGTGGTGTACTTGTGTGTGTGTGTGTCTGTATATATGTGGTGTACATGTGTGTGTGTCTGTATATATGTGGTGTACATGTGCATGTATGTGTGTGTATATATGTGGTGTACATGTGCATGTGTGTGTGTATATATGGTGTACATGTGCGTGTGTGTATATATGTGGTGTACATGTGTGTGTGTGTGTGTATATATATGTGGTGTACATGTGTGTGTGTGTGTGCCTGTATATGTGTGGTGTACATGTGTGTGTGTGTGTGTGTGTGTCTGTCTGTATATACCGTATTCACTCGAATATAAGTCGCGACTTGTATTTATTTCAGCCAAATCAAGTTGCGATCTTCAAGCAATGCGCTTGCGCAGTGCCAAGCCAGTCTTGCGCTATTGTGCTGACGCAATTTTTTGTGTGCGTCATTGTTGTTGTGATTGTTTCATTTCAAACATTCATTGAGCTAGGTAGTAGTTGGCTGACAAGAGTTCCTAATCGCTATCGTAATCTACAATGAGTTCGTTATGTTCGATCTGTTCTTCATCCTCTTCGTCCAGGGAAGCAAATGGATCTTCTCCACCGCTGTCACTTCCTTTCCAACAGCTGGCGAGTAGCTTGTGTAATGGCTGGGATAGCTAAAGCTGCTACTTTATCGACTTTGAGGCAGTGAATTTCTCCATCTTCAGACCCGTCCACCTTCACAGTGATGCCACAAGCACGGAATGATTTCTTGATCAACTCGGCAGACAAGCTAATGATAAAAGACTGCGCGTGTGCAAGAGCGGTGGTGTAATTAACTTGGTGTGCTACATTTGGAGTGCGCTTTCAGAGCGACTTCTATTCAGTGTGCGACTTATATTCGAGTGAATACGGTATGTGGTGTACATGTGTGTGTGTGTGTGTGTGTCTATATATATGTGGTGTACATGTGTGTGTGTGTGTATATATGTGGTGTACATGTGTGTACATGTGTGTGTCTGTATATATGTGGTGTACATGTGTGTGTGTCTGTATATATGTGGTGTATATGTGTGTACATGTGTGTGTCTGTACATATGTGGTGTATATGTGTGTGTACATGTGTGTGTGTGTGTGTCTGTATATACATGTATGTGGTGTACATGTGTGTGTGTCTGTATATATGTGGTGTACATGTGTGTACATGTGTGTGTGTCTGTATATATGTGGTGTACATGTGTGTGTGTGTGTCTCTCTGTATATGTGGTGTACATGTGTGTGTACATGTGTGTGTGTCTGTATATATGTGCTGTACATGTATGTGTGTGTGTGTGTTCTGTATATATGTGGTGTACATGTGTGTGTACATGTGTGTGTGTCTGTATATATGTGGTGTACATGTGTGTGTGTATCTGTATATATATATGTGGTGTACATGTGTGTGTGTGTGTCTCTCTGTATATATGTGGTGTACATGTGTGTGTGTGTGTGTCTGTATATATGTGGTGTACATGTGTGTGTGTCTGATATATGTGGTGTACATGTGTATGTGTGTGTGTGTTTAGAGGCCACCAGCGTAAACCCCAGTATAGTGTATACAGTATGTATGTGTGTATGCTACCAGTTGAACCCATGGATAGCTTTGTGTGTCTGTATATGTGTATATATATGTGGTGTACATGTGTGTGTGTATATATATATGTGGTATACATGTGTGTGTGTGTGTGTGTGTGTGTTTAGAGGCCACCAACTTGAAAGCAATCCTTCAACAGAGTCGGATACGTTACCTTACCATATGAGATCAAACTGAGTACCAAAGAGAACGGAGACAAACCCACAGAATGGAATTGTTCACTTCTCCCTGCTGCCCTTTCTCTCTCTCTTCTTTCCCTTCTCCTATTTGCTTGGTACTCAAGGTCGCCAGTTCAATCTCGGATGGAATCATTTAATTCCCCCCCCCCCCCACCAACATTGGGATATTCCGTGAGGCAGCTTCCACCAATTTTTTTAAATTTGATTTATTTATTATTTATTTTTTTAAATCAGTACCCACAAAAGATAGCCATGCCTGTCTGTATATATATATAGAGAGAGAGATCAGTAAGAGATCAGTACCCACAATGGATAGCCATGTGTGTCTGTATATATAATCAGTACATGCCATGTGTGTCTGTAAATACATGTATATAGATCAGTACCTACAATAGATAGCCATGCCTGTCTGTATATATATAAATAGATCAGTACCCACACTGGATAGCCATGTGTGTCTGTATATATAATCAGTATCCACAATGGATAGCTATGCCTGTCTGTATATATTTAGTACATAGCCATGTGTGTCTATATATGTACGTGTGTGTTTAGTGACCGCTGGATGTCACACCAGCTTGCAAGCACTCCCGCAACAGAGTGGGGTATCTACTCAGCCAGTGTGCAAGAGTGTTTCCATGTGAGTGCACTAACATTGCAATGGGTTGCAAGTGTATACTGTCAACTTTGTGCAACTGAAGCCTCGCAACACATCGCATTGAAATGCTCCCTGTGCTTGAATAGACGTGGAGATTAATTCTTGCATCGGCTACAATGCGTCAATTGGAACAGACTGGCGTGTTTCAAGTTTGATGTGCTTTGTTTGGGTTTCAGCTATAGAACGGATAATGAAAGGATCATCAAGGCAGTGAGAAACTTCCCTTGCACCCGGGAGGTGTCCACCATGCTTGGAGACCCTCCTCACCCCTGTCGACACAAAAAAGGAAGTCAAACTGGTTCTCTTCGTTCTTATGGTATCAACATACAATAAGGTCAGGCTCTGTGGCACTCATGCTGCTGCCTCCGACGAGGAAAAAAGTCGAAGTCCCCACATGCTTTTTCCACCTACTCATTATAGCTAAAAGAATCACTGGAGTAGTGACTGTCACCTTCATTTCTATCCAGCGAAACAGCTGAAAATCTGTAAAAGGCATCAATGTCACAAATGCACTTCAAATAGCATCATTGGAGAGTTTGCTCGGTGTGGAATATTGGTGGTGAGGATTTTGTGTTTTGTGAACAGTTCAAAACAATGTAAAGAGACGCGATGCACTAGCATCATATTGTGAGCCAGCATTGAGATGCACTGGCATCATATTGTGAGCCAGCATTGAGATGCACTGGCATCATATTGTGAGCCAGCATTGGGATGCACTGGCATCATATTGTGAGCCAGCATTGAGATGCACTGGCATCATATTGTGAGCCAGCATTGAGATGCACTAGCATCATATTGTGAGCCAGCATTGGGATGCACTAATCATATTGTGAGCCAGCATTGAGATGCACTAATCATATTGTGAGCCAGCATTGGGATGCACTGGCATCATATTGTGAGCCAGCATTGGGATGCACTAGCATCATATTGTGAGCCAGCATTGAGATGCACTAGCATCATATTGTGAGCCAGCATTGAGATGCACTGGCATCATATTGTGAGCCAGCATTAGGATGCACTAATCATATTGTGAGCCAGCATTGGGATGCACTAGCATCATATTGTGGGCCAGCATTGAGATGCACTAATCATATTGTGAGCCAGCATTGAGATGCACTAGCATCATATTGTGAGCCAGCATTGAGATGCACTAATCATATTGTGGGCCAGCATTGAGATGCACTAATCATATTGTGAGCCAGCATTGGGATGCACTAGCATCATATTGTGAGCCAGCATTGGGATGCACTAGCATCATATTGTGAGCCAGCATTGAGATGCACTAAGCATCATATTGTGAGCCAGCATTGGGATGCACTAGCATCATATTGTGAGCCAGCATTGACATGCACTGGCATCATATTGTGAGCCAGCATTGAGATGCACTAATCATATTGTGAGCCAGCATTGGGATGCACTAGCATCATATTGTGAGCCAGCATTGAGATGCACTAGCATTATATTGTGAGCCAGCATTGGGATGCACTAATCATATTGTGAGCCAGCATTGGGATGCACTAATCATATTGTGAGCCAGCATTGGGATGCACTAAGCATCATATTGTGAGCCAGCATTGGGATGCACTAGCATCATATTGTGAGCCAGCATTGAGATGCACTAGCATCATATCGTGAGCCAGCATTGGGACAACACAATTTCTTTTGCTTTACCAAAACTTCACATCAGGCACATTACGGCCAGTTCACAATATGCACCGAGACCTCTGCATCGCGTCGCTTTGCTTCGAGCAGTTCACAATATCTGCCTAGGCATGTAGCATCACTTCGAACTTTTGAAATTTACTTTTCCCCTCCAACTATAAACTTCACTAATTTACTCCAATCTCTAAATGACCTGTGGGATACAGCCACATACAAGAAAGCTCCTCACTGCCTTCATCAACCTTTCTGGTTCATTTCTTCCGGAATGTGAACTGGCCTTTAGACAGTCTATGACACAATGTACACCGTGGTCGAGCGTGTAACTAAGTGACAGACTATGCCAGAACTGTCTCGAGTTACTGTCACATCCCATGTGACCCCGAGTATGTACGCACACAGCGTGAATGCTCCTGCCTTGCATCAAACAGAGCCATCGCATTGCCAGCACCGGAAATGCATAAATTTCAAGGCCTTCACTTCTTGCGCATACTCACCACAGATGTGATGTTGTGCCGCTGCACCAGCTCAAGGCACGTCCGATAGCAACTCTTCAGGTCACTACTGCTCCCGTTAAAGGGCCCCACAGTATGTAGCACATCTACACATAGGAAGAGTGGGGAGAGAGGAGTGTCAGCAATGTACACATGCTTCACAACACAAGCACTTGGGGGGGGGAATGCTTATGTCAACTACAAGAGGAGAAAGGGAGAAATGGAACATTATTTACTCAGCAACCATCTACCAGTAAGCACTTCACCACCACCATGCCCACCTGGCAACAGATTACATAAAGATCACTAATACCCTGAGTAGAGTTCAGAGAACACAAAAATAAATGGATGCCAGGTTTTTGTAACCCTCTGCCAATATCTCGGCATAGCTGATCATTCTAAGAAAAACAAACCCAAAACATGTCACTCACATAAGAAGTCGACTTCTTCTCAGCTTACATTGGTTACCAACGTTACAACTAACATGCTTGGGCCTTCTTCAGGGTGAATGAAAATACACACAGAGTGGAGTGTTTATGTATACTAAGCAATGCATTCAAAGAAGGTCACATGAGGTGCACATGATGTGTCTGATTGCTGCCGTGAAGAAACATAGTGGCATATAAGATGGATGATATGGGCGTGGTTTCACATGTCTGGAGATCCTGGTATCGGCCCTTCATCTCTATTGAAGCGCTGCTCCTCAGGTATGAGGTGGATCTGCAGTGCCTCCTTCACAAACAGTTCCCTCCATTTGCTGATTCTATCTACATGTATCACAATATTCATATGCTTGCCGCTATGCCTCACCTACAGAATTCGCAGATCATTTAACTTGGCTGCATATATCTAGTTCTAAGATATTGGTAATCGAGAGAGATTTCTGGCAGGCAATAGCTAGGAAATAAGGAGAGGTCAGGATCAGTTACGGCTATGGCAAGGGTGATGACTAGAACTAGGGCTAGGGCAAGGGTGTTGACTAGAACTAGGGCTAGAGAAAGGGTGACTAGAACTACGGCTAGGGCAAGGGTGATGACTAGAACTAGGGCTAGGCAAGGGTGATGACTAGAACTAGGGCTAGGGCAAGGGCAATGACTAGAACTAGGGCTAGGGCAAGGGTGATGACTAGAACTAGGGCTAGAGCAAGGGTGATGACTAGAACTAGGGCTAGGGCAAGGGTGATGACTAGAACTAGGGCTAGGCAAGGGTGATGACTAGAACTAGGGCTAGGGCAAGGGCAATGACTAGAACTAGGGCTAGGCAAGGGCAATGACTAGAACTAGGGCTAGAGCTAGAGCAAGGGTGATGACTAGAACTAGGGCTAAGGCAAGGGTGATGACTAGAACTAGGGCTAGAGCAAGGTGATGACTAGAACTAGGGCTAGAGCAAGGGCGGTGACTAGAACTAGGGCTAGAACTAGGCCTAGAACTAGGGCTAGAGCAAGGGCGATGACTAGAACTAGGGCTAGAACTAGGGCTAGAGCAAGGGATGACTAGAACTAGGGCTAGGCAAGGGCGATGACTAGAACTAGGGCTAGGGTTAGGCAAGGGCGATGACTAGAACTAGAACTAGGGCTAGAGCAAGGGATGACTAGAACTAGGGCTAGGCAAGGGCGATGACTAGAACTAGGGCGAGAGCAAGGGCAATGATTAGAACTAGGGTTAAAGCAAGGGCGATAACTAGAACTAGGGCTAGGCGATGACTAGAACTAGGGCTAGGTGATGACTAGAACTAGGGCTAGAGCAAGGGATGACTAGAACTAGGGCTAGAGCAAGGGTGATGACTAGAACTAGGGCTAGAGCAAGGGCAATGACTAGAACTAGGGTTAGGCAAGGGCGATGACTAGAACTAGGGCTAGAGCAAGGGCAATGACTAGAACTAGGGCTAGGGCAAGGGTGATGACTAGAATTAGGGCTGGGCAAGGGCGATGACTAGAACTAGGGCTGGGCAAGGGCAATGACTAGAACTAGGGCTAGGCAAGGGCAATGACTAGAACTAGGGCTAGGCAAGGGTGATGACTAGAACTAGGCTAGAGCAAGGGCAATGACTAGAACTAGGGCTAGAGCAAGGAACTAGGGCTAGAGCAAGGGATGACTAGAACTAGGGCTAGAGCAAGGGCAATGACTAGAACTAGGGCTAGGGCAAGGGTGATGACTAGAACTAGGCCTAGGGCAAGGGTGATGACTAGAACTAGGGCTAGAGCAAGGGCAATGACTAGAACTAGGGCTAGGCAAGGGCGATGACTAGAACTAGGGCTAGGCAAGGGCGATGACTAGAACTAGGGCTAGGCAAGGGCGATGACTAGAACTAGGGCTAGAGCAAGGGTGATGACTAGAACTAGGGCTAGAGCAAGGGTGATGACTAGAACTAGGGCTAGAGCAAGGGTGATGACTAGAACTAGGGCTAGAGCAAGGGCGGTGACTAGAACTAGGGCTAGAACTAGGGCTAGAGCAAGGGCGATGACTAGAACTAGGGCTAGAACTAGGGCTAGAGCAACGGCGATGACTAGAACTAGGGCTAGAGCAAGGGATGACTAGAACTAGGGCTAGGCAAGGGCGATGACTAGAACTAGGGCTAGGGTTAGGCAAGGGCGATGACTAGAACTAGAACTAGGGCTAGAGCAAGGGATGACTAGAACTAGGGCTAGGCAAGGGCGATGACTAGAACTAGGGCGAGAGCAAGGGCAATGATTAGAACTAGGGCTAGAGCAAGGGCAATGATTAGAACTAGGGTTAAAGCAAGGGCGATGACTAGAACTAGGGCTAGGCGATGACTAGAACTAGGGCTAGGTGATGACTAGAACTAGGGCTAGAGCAAGGGATGACTAGAACTAGGGCTAGAGCAAGGGTGATGACTAGAACTAGGGCTAGAGCAAGGGCAATGACTAGAACTAGGGCTAGGGCAAGGGTGATGACTAGAATTAGGGCTGGGCAAGGGCGATGACTAGAACTAGGGCTGGGCAAGGGCAATGACTAGAACTAGGGCTAGGCAAGGGCAATGACTAGACTAGGCTAGAGCAAGGGCAATGACTAGAACTAGGGCTAGAGCAAGGAACTAGGGCTAGAGCAAGGGATGACTAGAACTAGGGCTAGAGCAAGGGCAATGACTAGAACTAGGGCTAGGGCAAGGGTGATGACTAGAACTAGGGCTAGGGCAAGGGTGATGACTAGAACTAGGGCTAGAGCAAGGGCAATGACTAGAACACGTTAGGGCTAGGCAAGGGCGATGACTAGAACTAGGGCTAGGCAAGGGCGATGACTAGAACTAGGGCTAGAGCAAGGGTGATGACTAGAACTAGGGCTAGAGTAACGGTGATGACTAGAACTAGGGCTAGAGCAAGGGTGATGACTAGACCTAGGGCTAGAACTAGGGCTAGAGCAAGGGCGAAGACTAGAACTAGGGCTAGAGCAAGGGCGATGACTAGAACTAGGGCTAGAACTAGGGCTAGAGTAACGGTGATGACTAGAACTAGGGCTAGAGCAAGAGGATGACTACTAGGCAAGGGCGATGACGGCTAGGGCTAGAGCAAGGGCGATGACTAGAACTAGTGTTAGGCAAGGGCGATTACTAGAACTAGGGCTAGGGCTAGAACTAGGGCTAAAGCAAGGGCGATGACTAGAACTAGGGCGAGAGCAAGGGCAATGATTAGAACTATGGTTAAAGCAAGGGCGATGACTAGGGCTAAGGCTAGGGCTAGAACTAGGGCTAGAGCAAGGGCGATGACTAGAACTAGGGCTAGAGCAAGGGATGAGACTAGAACTAGGGCTAGAGCAAGGGTGATGACTAGAACTAGGGCTAGAGCAAGGGCAATGACTAGAACTAGGGCTAGGCAAGGGTGATGACTAGAACTAGGGCTAGGCAAGGGCGATGACTAGAACTAGGGCTAGAGCAAGGGTGATGACTAGAACTAGGGCTAGAGCAAGGGTGATGACTAGACCTACATGTAGGGCTAGAACTAGGGCTAGAGCAAGGGCGAAGACTAGAACTAGGGCTAGGGCGATGACTAGAACTAGGGCTAGAACTAGGGCTAGAGCAACGGTGATGACTAGAACTAGGGCTAGAGCAAGGGATGACTACTAGGCAAGGGCGATGACGGCTAGGGCTAGAGCAAGGGCGATGACTAGAACTAGTGTTAGGCAAGGGCGATGACTAGAACTAGGGCTAGGGCTAGAACTGGGCTAAAGCAAGGGCGATGACTAGAACTAGGGCGAGAGCAAGGGCAATGATTAGAACTAGGGTTAAAGCAAGGGCGATGACTAGGGGCTAGAACTAGGGCTAGAGCAAGGGCGATGACTAGAACTAGGGAACTAGGGCTAGAGCAAGGGTGATGACTAGAACTAGGGCTAGGGCAAGGGTGATGACTAGAACTATGACTAGAACTAGGGCTAGAGCAATGACTAGAACTAGGGCTATAGCAAGGGCAATGACTAGAACTAGGGATAGGCAAGGGCGATGACTAGAACTAGGGCTAGAGCAAGGGCAATGACTAGAACTAGGGCTAGGGCAAGGGCGATGACTAGAACTAGGGCTAGGGCAAGGGTGATGACTAGAACTAGGGCTAGAGCAAGGGCAATGACTAGAACTAGGGCTAGAGCAAGGGCAATGACTAGAACTAGGGCTAGGCAAGGGTGATGACTAGAACTAGGGCTAGAGCAAGGGCAATGACTAGAACTAGGGCTAGAGCAAGGGCAATGACTAGAACTAGGGCTAGGCAAGGGTGATGACTAGAACTAGGGCTAGAGCAAGGGATGACTAGAAATAGGGCTAGAGCAAGGGCAATGACTAGAACTAGGGCTAGGCAAGGGATGACTAGAACTAGGGCTAGGGCTAGAACTAGGGCTAGAGCAAGGGTGATAACTAGAACTAGGGTTAGAGCAAGGGCAATTAGAACTAGGGTTAGGGCTAGAATGGTGATGACTAGAACTAGGGCAAGGGCAAAGACTAGAACTAGGGCTAGAGCAAGGGTGATGACTAGAACTAGGGCTAGAGCAAGGGTGATGACTAGACCTACATGTAGGGCTAGAACTAGGGCTAGAGCAAGGGCGAAGACTAGAACTAGGGCTAGGGCGATGACTAGAACTAGGGCTAGAACTAGGGCTAGAGCAACGGTGATGACTAGAACTAGGGCTAGAGCAAGGGATGACTACTAGGCAAGGGCGATGACGGCTAGGGCTAGAGCAAGGGCGATGACTAGAACTAGTGTTAGGCAAGGGCGATGACTAGAACTAGGGCTAGGGCTAGAACTGGGCTAAAGCAAGGGCGATGACTAGAACTAGGGCGAGAGCAAGGGCAATGATTAGAACTAGGGTTAAAGCAAGGGCGATGACTAGGGGCTAGAACTAGGGCTAGAGCAAGGGCGATGACTAGAACTAGGGAACTAGGGCTAGAGCAAGGGTGATGACTAGAACTAGGGCTAGGGCAAGGGTGATGACTAGAACTATGACTAGAACTAGGGCTAGAGCAATGACTAGAACTAGGGCTATAGCAAGGGCAATGACTAGAACTAGGGATAGGCAAGGGCGATGACTAGAACTAGGGCTAGAGCAAGGGCAATGACTAGAACTAGGGCTAGGGCAAGGGCGATGACTAGAACTAGGGCTAGGGCAAGGGTGATGACTAGAACTAGGGCTAGAGCAAGGGCAATGACTAGAACTAGGGCTAGAGCAAGGGCAATGACTAGAACTAGGGCTAGGCAAGGGTGATGACTAGAACTAGGGCTAGAGCAAGGGCAATGACTAGAACTAGGGCTAGAGCAAGGGCAATGACTAGAACTAGGGCTAGGCAAGGGTGATGACTAGAACTAGGGCTAGAGCAAGGGATGACTAGAACTAGGGCTAGAGCAAGGGCAATGACTAGAACTAGGGCTAGGCAAGGGATGACTAGAACTAGGGCTAGGGCTAGAACTAGGGCTAGAGCAAGGGTGATAACTAGAACTAGGGTTAGAGCAAGGGCAATTAGAACTAGGGTTAGGGCTAGAATGGTGATGACTAGAACTAGGGCAAGGGCAAAGACTAGAACTAGGGCTAGAACTAGGGCTAGAGCAAGGGTGATAACTAGAACTAGGGTTAGAGCAAGGGCAATGATTAGAACTAGGGTTATGGCTAGAATGGTGATGACTAGAACTAGGGCAAGGGCAAAGACTAGAACTAGGGCTAGAACTAGGGCAATACATGCACAGTGCTTGTTTACACTTCACAGGTAGACCAGTACAACACACAAGTTCTATATTAATACAGGCAGTGCTTGCTTACACTTCACAGGTAGATCAGTACAACACACAAGTTCTATATTAATACAGGCAGTGCTTGCTTACACTTCACAGGTAGATCAGTACAACACACAAGTTCTATATTAATACAGGCAGTGCTTGCTTACACTTTGCAGGTAGACTTCAGTACAACACACAAGTTCTATATTAATACATGCACAGTGTTTGTTTACACTTTTCAGGTAGACTTCAGTACAACACACAAGTTCTATATTAATACAGGCAGTGCTTGCTTACACTTCACAGGTAGATCAGTACAACACACAAGTTCTATATTAATACAGGCAGTGCTTGCTTACACTTCACAGGTAGATCAGTACAACACACAAGTTCTATATTAATACAGGCAGTGCTTGCTTACACTTCACAGGTAGATCAGTACAACACACAAGTTCTATATTAATACATGCAGTGCTTGCTTACACTTTGCAGGTAGACTTCAGTACAACACACAAGTTCTATATTAATACAGGCAGTGCTTGTTTACACTTTTCAGGTAGAGCATTACAACACACAAGTTCTATATTAATACATGCACAGTGCTTGTTTATACTTTTCAGGTAGACTTCAGTACAACACACAAGTTCTATATTAATACATGCACAGTGCTTGTTTATACTTTTCAGGTAGACTTCAGTACAACACACAAGTTCTATATTAATACAGGCAGTGCTTGCTTACACTTTGCAGGTAGACTTCAGTACAACACACAAGTTCTATATTAATACATGCACAGTGCTTGCTTACACTTCACAGGTAGACTTCAGTACAACACACAAGTTCTATATTAATACAGGCAGTGCTTGCTTACACTTCGCAGGTAGAGCATGTCCTGAAGTCAGTTTGGTTTGTCCTGTACGACATCCATTAAAGGTGCGACACTCATCATAGAGAGATCGTCCTGCAGCCCTGTGAATGGCTCCATCTACCCCTCCCCCTCCGAGCAGAGAAGAATTGGCTGCATTGACTATGGCTCCAATCTCCAAATGTGTGATGTCTCCTTGCCATAGGGAGACCTTACTATCAAGCAGAGGAAAGGGTTTGTAACGATGACTTGGGTGTGGCTTCTTCTTGTAAGAACCTTTTTACGTACATAACAATATTACAAAATAGATCGTGAAACATATTCCATAACCTCTGGAAGATATAGAGAATTGCTCAATAATATCTTAAGTTTAATCTAATTAACATGACTCTACTAATAACGAGTAAATGCAGGTTTCTAATCTTTGTGGCTGGATTTTGGATTTTTAGATTGACATTTGGAATAGCTATGGCTTACAGTATCACAAATAACTATGTAGTCAAGATAGCTATGGCTTACAGTTATCAAAAATGCAACCCAAGTGGGAAAACTGTACTTTTAGCAGTTATTCTCAGAGTAAAAAGCAGATAGAGTTCAGTTCAAGTGAGTAACCCTGAATGTAACGAGTTTTGTTCAAGATGTCATGATCCCTGGAAGAATATTCCTATTGAGGGTGGAGTTACGCTGCCCAATGTGCCACTCCTCAACCTCCCTTCACAAGTTTTCTCCCCTTAACGATGATCTCTGTATTCTGTGTTGTAAAGTGATGTCCCATGTCACACAGATGCTTGCCAACATTTGTGGGCCTCTGTACTTGAGTTTTAAAGTGTTCCTTGAATCGAATACCCAGCTCTTGTTTCGTTTGGCCAATGAATCACATATCACAGTCACCAACACTTGATCCCGTACTGTGTACTTTCGACAAAATGGGTCTTTGGGTTGCAGTAGTTGCTCTTGGAGGATATTGTGTGGTTTGTGGTGGACCCTCACACCATGCTCTCAGAGCACTCGCTGAAGCTTCTCTGATGCTGCCTTGATGTAGCAGAGTACCATACAGAACTGGAGTTGTCTGTTTGGGGGATTGGGTCATGGAGTTGGTTGGGCATATGAAGGACACAGTCTGGGTAACCATTAGCCTTCAGGGACTGAATGCAGGGGTGGCTCTCCTCCTCCGCCTCATCCTCTAGTGGTCTCAGTATCATGCTGGAGAGCACTGACGATAGACCTCTTTAGTCTTTGGGGTAGTTACTCTAGCCAAGGTAAGTGTAGGCTTCCAGTGGACAGTTTCTCAGTCCTGTCCTCTTACTTGTGAAACTTAGCATCCAGGAAGACAAGGACTCCTTAGTTATGCACAGGAGTTCTTCTTACATGTAAAACTTGGCATCCAGGAAGGCGAGGACTCCTTAGTTACGCACAGGAGTTCCTCTTACATGTAAAACTTGCATCCAGGAAGGCGAGGACTCCTTAGTTACGCACAAGAGTTCCTCTTACATGTAAAACTTGGCATCCAGGAAGGCGAGGACTCCTTAGTTACGCACAGGAGTTCCTCTTACATGTAAAACTTGGCATCCAGGAAGGCAAGGACTCCTTTAGTTACGCACACTAAATTATGCATGACCACCACAGAAGAGAGTATTCACTCCCTCCCTAGGCCTAGCAGAAGCACCAGCTCTCCTTCAACTAATAATTTAGTTGTCCTCCCTCACCTAATAATTTAGTTGTCCTCCCTCACCTAATAATTTAGTTGCTCTCCCTCACCTAATAATTTAGTTGTCTTCCCTCACCTAATAATTTAGTTGTCCTCCCTCACCTAATAATTTAGTTGTCCTCCCTCACCTAATAATTTAGTTGCTCTCCCTCACCTAATAATTTAGTTGTCTTCCCTCACCTAATAATTTAGTTGTCCTTCCTCACCTAATAATTTAGTTGTCTTCCCTCACCTAATAATTTAGTTGTCTTCCCTCGCCTAATAATTTTAGTTGTCCTCCCTCACCTAATAATTTAGTTGTCCTCCCTCACCTAATAATTTAGTTGTCCTCCCTCACCTAATAATTTAGTTGTCTTCCCTCACCTAATAATTTAGTTGTCCTCCCTCACCTAATAATTTAGTTGTCTTCCCTCACCTAATAATTTAGTTGTCTTCCCTCACCTAATAATTTAGTTGTCCTCCCTCACCTAATAATTTAGTTGTCTTCCCTCACCTAATAATTTAGTTGTCCTCCCTCACCTAATAATTTAGTTGTCTTCCCTCACCTAATAATTTAGTTGTCCTCCCTCACCTAATAATTTAGTTGTCTTCCCTCACCTAATAATTTAGTTGTCCTCCCTCACCTAATAATTTAGTTGTCCTCCCTCACCTAATAATTTAGTTATCCTCCCTCACCTAATAATTTAGTTGTCTTCCCTCACCTAATAATTTAGTTGTCCTCCCTCACCTAATAATTTAGTTGTCCTCCCTCACCTAATAATTTAGTTGTCCTCCCTCACCTAATAATTTAGTTGTCTTCTCTAACCTAATAATTAAGTTGTCTTCTCTCACCTAATAATTTAGTTGTCCTCCCTCACCTAATAATTTAGTTGTCTTCCCTCACCTAATAATTTAGTTGTCCTCCCTCACCTAATAATTTAGTTGTCCTCCCTCACCCAATAATTTAGTTGTCTTCTCTCACCTAATAATTTAGTTGTCCTCCCTCACCTAATAATTTAGTTGTCTTCTCTCACCTAATAATTTAGTTGTCCTCCCTCACCTAATAATTTAGTTGTCTCCCTCACCTAATAATTTAGTTGTCTTTCCTCACCTAATAATTTAGTTGCTCTCCCTAAACTAATAATTTAGTTGCTCTCCCTCGCCTAATAATTTAGTTGTCATCCCTCACCTAATAATTTAGTTGTCTTCCATTACCTAATAATTTAGTTGCTCTCCCTCAACTAATAATTTAGTTGTCCTCCCTCACCTAATAATTTAGTTGTCCTCCCTCACCTAATAATTTAGTTATCCTCCATTACCTAATAATTTAGTTGTCCTCCCTCACCTAATAATTTAGTTGTCCTCCCTCACCTAATAATTTAGTTGCTCTCCCTCACCTAATAATTTAGTTGTCCTCCCTCACCTAATAATTTAGTTGTCCTTCCTCACCTAATAATTTAGTTGTCTTCCCTCACCTAATAATTTAGTTGTCTTCCCTCGCCTAATAATTTAGTTGTCCTCCCTCACCTAATAATTTAGTTGTCCTCCCTCACCTAATAATTTAGTTGTCTTCCCTCACCTAATAATTTAGTTGTCCTCCCTCACCTAATAATTTAGTTGTCCTCCCTCACCTAATAATTTAGTTGCTCTCCCTCACCTAATAATTTAGTTGTCTTCTCTCACCTAATACTTTAGTTGTCCTCCCTCACCTAATAATTTAGTTGTCTTCTCTCACCTAATAATTTAGTTGTCTTCCCTCACCTAATAATTCCCTCACCTAATAATTTAGTTGTCTTCCCTCACCTAATAATTCCCTCACCTCCTAATAATCCTCACCTAATAATTTAGTTGCTGTCCTCACCTAATAATTTAGTTGTCCTCCCTCACCTAATAATTTAACCTTCCCTCACCCTGAACAGCCATACCTGGACTTTGTTTTTTGCTTGACCACGTTGCAATATCATCCAAGGTGATAAACTCTTTGTGCTTGTAGTATGTCCGCTTCTCTTCCAATGTCAAGTTTTCATAGAACTGTCGATCTGGTACAAAGTGAACATAACCATTTAATGCATTACTGTCCTCAAGAAAAGAGCAGTTTAACAGGTACTTGAGCAGTCTAACAGGTATTACTGGTAACTATACAGCAACCAAGCACCATAGCTCCAATGACCAACCTTGGGATGCAAAAAACCCTTACATCACTCTACCATTATATCCCTGGCTTCTTGCTCAATATTCACCCATCGACTCGCATACTCGCACATGTCATATTTATGCATCCTAAAAGTTCACGTAATTTAGCTTACAGTTGTTGTTGTTGTTTTCATCATCATTCAATAGCTACCTGCTTACTTGTTAGCAATTCCTTTTGTGACATGAGATTATGTATACTGCCACAGAAAACAGTACATACATGATGCTAGAGGTGTAGAATCCATAGGCGTAGATTTTGGAGGGGTCGACCCAATCTTGAAAGGCAAGGTATTGTGCCCCCGCCCCCCCCTTCATTTTCAACCACCTGAAGTCAGATTAATTGATCGCCATGTGTGAACAACTTCATGTTTCACTAACCTTCAGTTCTCATGAAAGGTTTCTGATGAAAAGAGCCATCTGAGATTGCAAATCTATAGTATCTATGGTACTCCAGTTTCCATCCATCCACAACCTTACTAAGGTGTTGCTATATATTGCAAATGCAATGCATTAGGGGGTGAGCGAAGGTGAGCGAAGAGGCATAGTGCTACAGGGCATTTTCATTAACCCACCACTCAAAGGTTTGTATTCTCCAAGCCATTACAAAGAGGAGATTTCAGGGATTTTTTTATTTAATCCATCATTAAATTCTATTAATCTGCTTGAAATTTGTTACACAGTGTTTTGGCTAGATGCTAGTAATGCAGGACTTTTACCATTGAGCCACCAAAGCAGACAAATACAGACACATGGACACACACAGGGACATGACCATTACTATAGTTTCACAATACTCCATTACTCAACTGATTATGCACCAACTAATGCAGCCAACAGACTGGGAGGTGGCAACCATGGGGTAACTTTATGGGGAAGAGACACTGGCACAAAATTGCAGGACTAGGTGAGAGAGAAAAAAAATGTCCACTCCAAAGTTCATATGAAACCTATGCCCTTAGTGGCCTTAGTGGGATCTATGGCATGCAGTACTAGGTTTGTTTAACTCACATTATACACACAGTGAGTGATATTCTAATGGTATGCCTACATACAGTAATTGTACCAACCTTTCCTGCTGGAGGATAGGCATCTCTGAAGAAAGCCAGTTAGGCCCTTTGTTAGTCCCCCAACTTCTTTCTGAGGCTGCTGCTGCGTCACCTCCTCCTTCTGTTCCATCATTGCATCTTCCCAATCATCATCAGACGAGTTGCTCTTCCTCCTCCCAATCCCTCTCTTCTCCTCACCACTTCTTTCACCTGCCCGACCATCCTCACTTTTGTCACTCCCCTCCTTTGTACCTCCACCACCATCTACTTCACTTACCTTGCACGTCCCCTCTTTCTCACCACCTCCAGTCGGCCTATAAGCACTACTTTCAATGTTTTCCGCGTCAAAATCTGAACCGCTAGACATTGTGTACTTGTGCGATAACGTGATACAAGGCGTTTCTAGTTCAGCTAGAGAGTTGAGTGGTTGGACTAGTGTCTTGCGGCTAGTTTAAAATAGCTTTTCTTGCTATATAGAGCTAGACAAGTCCAAGGAGAAAGCTTCGACATTTACTAAAAACAGGTAACGGTCGTCGAAGCCAGCTCTTGGGCGGGGAGAGTTACAGATTGATAATTTGAGTTATTTTGTGATGGGTTGCATAAAAAATATATTTAACTTGTGGTTACCACTTTATAGCTCCGTAGATTCTGTAAACTTCATGGTATGGACTTCATATATAGCTCAAAAGATAGGTCTCTCTGTGTGCTCTCTTTTGATACTTTTCATAGGTATAACTATAGCCAAGTTACTGGACCTAAAGTGGAGGGAATTTTAAATGCCTGATTTTGCCGCATAAATATATCCAGATTGCAAAGTGCTAAAGACTCACCAGTGGCTAGAGGAAGCACTCCTCTATGAGTGTTTTCATTAGGCGCTAAAACGTAGTGGGTGGAAAATGAGTTTTATGGATTATTAACAAAATTCATTTTCCACCCGCGCGCTCACGTATATACTTACATTTTAATGAAAACTCTCATTGAGTAGGGCTTCCTCTAGCCACTGGTGTTTCAACTCTCTATCACTTGGCAATCTGGAGATATTTATGCGGCAAAATCAGTCATTCAGGTTTTTGAGGTTCCCTCCACTTGTAGCTCCTTGGCTATAGTTATACAGTGGCCATTAATTTTTTTGGTTATTTCCAAATTACTCGACATTTCATGAGAAATAACATACTAAAGTGTGTTCATAGCATTTACACAGTCATGTCTTTAATAGTTCAGTGTTCGGTTTAAATT
>JAQNBH010000015.1:22186139-22191139 GCA_028752905.1 Cladorhizidae sp. MBARI D1340-BT2 | reverse complement strand
ATGACCCTTGGTTGCATGCTGTCAACATTTTGTAGTGAAAAAAAGAACGTGCAGTCTTAAGCATTCAGGTATTCTGTTACTCTAATATCCATCTGGTAATCATGGCCGAGTGTATGCATCTGAGAGCATATTGGGTGGTCATTTTCTGTCGTGAAGTGTTGACTTGGCTGGCTAGCTTTGTGATTATTGCATACACATAAGCAGAGCTCGTAGCTTGAAACAGTGAGTCGACGACACTTAAAATCTGGAGGCCTTCTAACTTTGTAAGTGGCTTTCAAAAAATGCTCTGCCCCACATCAATACAAACAACATCAAGCAGGAGATATAATATATTTGGGAACCTGAAGAAGAGCATGAATCACTATTTCCAGTAAAAAAAGGCTCCACATCTCCAAACCACACAAGAAGTTGGTTAATGACTTCCCATCTACTACACCACCTAGTTGGGCTGTATGACCTCATTGCTCTAACTGTTTGTTGCTCCCAGCATAGCTTTCCACTGGGGCTGTGGAAACATGGAAACCATGCACTGATGAAATTATCAAGAACTGGAGTACAAGGGTGGTCCCTAATGTTATCAGTTATATTCATACGCTTAGGATACACAACTGTCAAAGTTTGCATAGCTACACCATGTGTACCACCTCTCATGGCTGCCAAAGGCCAATCAGAACCAATACCATAAGTACCGGAAAGAATACTTACTATATCTCACAGGCAGTATCTTTCCCAGAAAGTGATTTTACCAGAAACCACAACATAACAGGTCGCTGGTTGATGTTCAATCATTCCCTACGTAGCGCAACCCTATTGGTATTGTACAGGTGTCACATTAAGAAATGTCAAATGGACTTGTTTTAGTTCCAGTCTTATGTTCAAAACTTTACCTATTATGTGCCAGAAGAATAGCCTCAGGCCCAGCCATCCGGTAGATTCCATCACATCTGGCACAGGGATAGCATGCATACATAGCCACCACAGGAGGTCCAAGACAAGCCACTAGCTGTGTCATAGATGCATGCCCCCATGCCTGGTTGAGGCTGGCCTTGTGGCCACCAATAGAAGCACAGGCCATGGCCCCATCATAGCTACAATACCTCACTCACAATACAGGCTATGTGGCCACAGAGAGATGGACGGGTCATGACCCAATTGAAGTCCACCACACTCCAAATCCTGGCACAAGTGCACATGTCCTCATGGCTGCATTATGCACCCTGGATTATGGCCTTGTTGTAGTCACTCCCCATCCCTCCCCCTTCCCCATTCTGGGGAACACCATCACAGTCACATGGTGGGCGCCTTAGATCAAGGTCTATTAGTTTGCTATACCTCACATGGGGGGCTTTGTGTTTAATCTGAAGAACCCAGGACAGTCACACATCATTTGCTATGATGCATACCTGACTAATCTCTCCAGATGTGCACTTATCTGATATTGAAATACTGTAGACCCAGCACTCTCTATTACGATCAGAGAGGCCACAGTTTCAGTTTCACCCCTCTCGACACATTCCCTCAGGAGGTTGCTCTCGTGTGTGAGGTGCCCTTGTTGCACATGCATAAGTGCAGTTTTTTCTTCCCCGATATTTTCATAGTTGGTTGTGTTTCCCAACATGCATCAGATGTTGCTTGTGGATGAGCTGTGCATGAGTTGTTTGGGTTGCAATTGGTGATTCCCACACCAAGCACTGCTGATTGTTTCTTTGGTCGAATCATAATGCTGACCATACTGGTTTACGTTTGTTCCTCTTGGTCAACCTCTACAGTGTTGTTGAAAATCTGGTCTGTCATGTCAATCCCACCAGGACTTTTTAACAGTCAGTCTGACTATGACAGGGACTATACATATGCAGAGAATGTAGGTTATCATGTTGGTGGTACACCACGGTACCCCACACCAGAGGGTCCAATCACCAAAATCGCTCCGGTACCCTGGTAGAGTCAAACTCTGGATTTGAGGTATGAAAACATTCTTCATATGCCCAAAGGCCTGCTTGAGTTGTTATAGTGGGGTGTGGACCTGCAAGTCTAGTAACTCCAGTTGGTCCTAGGTGACCCAGTAGGTTCGTCAGGTCCAGTAAGCCACTGAAGCCCAGGCTACGTCCTAGGTGATCCTAACAACCCTGCTGTACTGCATCCTACTGATATCTCAACAAAGTCATACAGACTGATGTATACACTACTCTGAAAAAATATGGTGGAACAGCGATAGCATGTACAGCTCTGCTAGGACCAACTGGAGTTGGTGTGGTATTCAACAGAAATATGCCACCCAATGGGGTCTCTTTTTTAGGAGTTACCTTTACCCCCAGTTGAATACATGGAAGTTGGTCCATTGGCATTGAAGTATGGACTTGAGAAATGAGTGAGCTCTTCTGTGCTTTTTTTTAAACCAAAGGCTCAAAAATTGATCTTACCATTCCTCAAAGTTTTAAAGGTGATTAAAATAATCACAGTAGTATTCAGAAATGTCCCAAGAGGAAATCTTGTAGCACCCTGAGGTCCTGCAAGCACAGGTACCTCAGCTGGTCCCATTACCTCCGTAGGTCCAGCCTGCCCCGTGGGTCTAGAAAGCAATGATACTATATGTACCTGAACTCTGAAAAATGCAGTGAAACACGCAATGATACATAATACTGGTGCCAAGTTTTGTGAGAAATATTACCACCCAGACTTGTGACACATCCTGCTTCCATGGTTGTAACTGCAGTCTCTTTCTCAGCTCTTTGGTCCTTTTTCCAAACAAACAGTCATCCTCATTGGCTTGTTTCTTCCTCTGACTCTTTTTTCGTGAATGAAGTACTTCCAGTCTGCTTCTCCTGGACCTGTGAGATCCAGTTGTCTGAGAACACTCGGGAAGCATTCTCTCCCATGATGGCCTACTGTCAGCCAACTGGGCAATTCAAATGTGCTTCCTAGCCTTCCAATCTGTTCAAGATTTTCCCAGAGAATGCTCATGATTTTTCCTTCCCATCCCTTCCCCCATTGGCAGCCAACCTCTTGAGAAATATTCCCACAGGACCACCAACAGCAGAAGTGATTAAAATCCTGCTCACACCACTGGTGACTGCAACTGCATTCAAGATTGTCGTCAAGGTCTCAATAGTAGACCACATGCTTGTAACATTTGTCCTCAGGGAGGATGGGGTGAAATGTAGGATTTATTTCTGGAGCATGATTATCACGCTAGTATATATACAAGGCTATTCACAAAAATATATATGACTAGTCAAAAAATAAACGAATGAGAATCTACCACAAAGATTTATAGGAACATATAGATTAAAATTACACTATAAAAACAGCAGCATTACAATGAGATTTAGCATCTCATTATTCCTGATGAAACTAGAGCATCTATAATTTATAGCCAAAACCCAAAGAACAAATTTAAGTTGATAATTGAGAATGTTATTGTTTGTATGTGCCATGTCAGTTGAGAGTTCATTGGGAGTGTCAATGTTGGCCTTTTTTTTTTTTTTTTGACCCTTCATATTTGTGTTAAAAAATATATAGCCAAGCAGCCATACAGGAAGTTACTCAGTGAACACCAGAACAGATGTTACACACATGCCTATGTACCACATAGAGTAGTTACATTAAGAATTTTATGATATAGATGACCTTTACCTATTTTAAGGTGTCTTCTGGTACATATTTACATGTGGGGAAAAGTACACCGATAAATTAATACATCAATAAATAGATACAGGGTCCTGAAGAATAATTTCACGATTTTTAACATTTTGGGGGATGCCAGTTTACCTTTGCGAAAAATTCAAAGCATGCTCGAAATATATGTATATAATAATTTCATAGATTTTAATGTTTTGGAAGGCTGCCAGGCTGCCATTTACTACCTTTGCTAAGCGTTTAAGGCATGCTCGAAGTGTTTTAGTGGTCAAAATCTGCTAAGTTACCATTTAGGACACTAAGAAGCTGCCAAAGTGAGCTACAGCTGAGATATGAACTTTGTTTTTGCCTGCCATTTAAAAATAGCGGTCTAACAATTATTGGGAGGTGCATACCTGCATTCTGGATGAACTGGCATGGTCTAATACACCTGCCATGTGTTTTTCACAGGTTATTTGTTGCATTGAAAAAAATATGCTTATGTGCATATCATATTTCCAGCGGGTAATAGTATTTTATCCTGTGTTATACATACCCATCTGTGGTGCATAGTCATGGAGATGGTGCTTGTCTTTGATCCTCCTAGGCACGGGCAAGGTAGCATTTGTGGAGTAAGTCTGTGGAATGCTTGACACAACATCACAACGACTGCCAGTATTCAAAATCCAAGCTCAGAAAGTTGGAACAGTGGTGCAACCTGCCATTGCTTCGACGTGTTTTCATACTGCCATTTGCATTTTCGAGTCTTCGAACAGAACAATGTCTGTATAAGATTACCTGCTTTTTGAGGAGCCCATTGCTGACTGATCGATCCAGTGCAGGTATACATGGAGGTCTATCCCTGCAACCCAGACCAGAATTAGGTCGCAATCAAAACCAAGGACTCGGACCAGCTCTTGTGGTACCACAAAGGCATGCTTGAGGTTCACGGACGTCTGGTATAAAAATATGGCGGTTGTGATTGAGAAACCTTAAAAAAATATCATCTTGGCTAATGCAGGGTGGTGTCTCTTCATAACTGTGCAGCTCGACATTCACAGCAAGATGGTCAAGGAGCTGCAGCAGTAAGCACCCATCATCTCGAATGTGATGCAGTTGATCACTGACTGCTCCACACTGGTTACAAGAATGTCACTATGATGGGTCTGTCTTTAACCCTGGGCTATTTAAAAGACATTGCCTTCACCCAGCCAGTGATGACTTCAAGCCCACAGCCACAAACATTATATGGAACAAGGAGATTGGTAAGGCAGCTACAGATTTAATCCAATGACCAACTCCCATCCATTTCCAAAGTGGCTGATGATACCGACCTAACCAGGGCTAATTCCGGGACTCATTTTGCATTAGCAAAGAAAGGCACC
>JAQNBH010000015.1:22035050-22186039 GCA_028752905.1 Cladorhizidae sp. MBARI D1340-BT2 | reverse complement strand
TTTAGTCCTAGTCCAGAGTAGTCTTAGCTCCTGTTTTAGTCCTAGTCCAGAGTAGTCTTAGCTCCTGTTTTAGTCCTAGTCAGAGTAGTCTTAGCTCCTGTTTTAGTCCTAGTCCAGAGTAGTCTTAGCTCCTGTTTTAGTCCTAGTCCAGAGTAGTCTTAGCTCCTGTTTTAGTCCTAGTCCAGAGTAGTCTTAGCTCCTGTTTTAGTCCTAGTCCAGAGTAGTCTTAGCTCCTGTTTTAGTCCTAGTCCAGAGTAGTCTTAGCTCCTGTTTTAGTCCTAGTCCAGAGTAGTCTTAGCTCCTGTTTTAGTCCTAGTCCAGAGTAGTCTTAGCTCCTGTTTTAGTCCTAGTCCAGAGTAGTCTTAGCTCCTGTTTTAGTCCTAGTCCAGAGTAGTCTTAGCTCCTGTTTTAGTCCTAGTCCAGAGTAGTCTTAGCTCCTGTTTTAGTCCTAGTCCAGAGTAGTCTTAGCTCCTGTTTTAGTCCTAGTCCAGAGTAGTCTTAGCTCCTGTTTTAGTCCTAGTCCAGAGTAGTCTTAGCTCCTGTTTTAGTCCTAGTCCAGAGTAGTCTTAGCTCCTGTTTTAGTCCTAGTCCAGAGTAGTCTTAGCTCCTGTTTTAGTCCTAGTCCAGAGTAGTCTTAGCTCCTGTTTTAGTCCTAGTCCAGAGTAGTCTTAGCTCCTGTTTAGTCCTAGTCCAGAGTAGTCTTAGCTCCTGTTTTAGTCCTAGTCCAGAGTAGTCTTAGCTCCTGTTTTAGTCCTAGTCCAGAGTAGTCTTAGCTCCTGTTTTAGTCCTAGTCCAGAGTAGTCTTAGCTCCTGTTTTAGTCCTAGTCCAGAGTAGTCTTAGCTCCTGTTTTAGTCCTAGTCCAGAGTAGTCTTAGCTCCTGTTTTAGTCCTAGTCCAGAGTAGTCTTAGCTCCTGTTTTAGTCCTAGTCCAGAGTAGTCTTAGCTCCTGTTTTAGTCCTAGTCCAGAGTAGTCTTAGCTCCTGTTTTAGTCCTAGTCCAGAGTAGTCTTAGCTCCTGTTTTAGTCCTAGTCCAGAGTAGTCTTAGCTCCTGTTTTAGTCCTAGTCCAGAGTAGTCTTAGCTCCTGTTTTAGTCCTAGTCCAGAGTAGTCTTAGCTCCTGTTTTAGTCCTAGTCCAGAGTAGTCTTAGCTCCTGTTTTAGTCCTAGTCCAGAGTAGTCTTAGCTCCTGTTTTAGTCCTAGTCCAGAGTAGTCTTAGCTCCTGTTTTAGTCCTAGTCCAGAGTAGTCTTAGCTCCTGTTTTAGTCCTAGTCCAGAGTAGTCTTAGCTCCTGTTTTAGTCCTAGTCCAGAGTAGTCTTAGCTCCTGTTTTAGTCCTAGTCCAGAGTAGTCTTAGCTCCTGTTTTAGTCCTAGTCCAGAGTAGTCTTAGCTCCTGTTTTAGTCCTAGTCCAGAGTAGTCTTAGCTCCTGTTTTAGTCCTAGTCCAGAGTAGTCTTAGCTCCTGTTTTAGTCCTAGTCCAGAGTAGTCTTAGCTCCTGTTTTAGTCCTAGTCCAGAGTAGTCTTAGCTCCTGTTTTAGTCCTAGTCCAGAGTAGTCTTAGCTCCTGTTTTAGTCCTAGTCCAGAGTAGTCTTAGCTCCTGTTTTAGTCCTAGTCCAGAGTAGTCTTAGCTCCTGTTTTAGTCCTAGTCCAGAGTAGTCTTAGCTCCTGTTTTAGTCCTAGTCCAGAGTAGTCTTAGCTCCTGTTTTAGTCCTAGTCCAGAGTAGTCTTAGCTCCTGTTTTAGTCCTAGTCCAGAGTAGTCTTAGCTCCTGTTTTAGTCCTAGTCCAGAGTAGTCTTAGCTCCTGTTTTAGTCCTAGTCCAGAGTAGTCTTAGCTCCTGTTTTAGTCCTAGTCCAGAGTAGTCTTAGCTCCTGTTTTAGTCCTAGTCCAGAGTAGTCTTAGCTCCTGTTTTAGTCCTAGTCCAGAGTAGTCTTAGCTCCTGTTTTAGTCCTAGTCCAGAGTAGTCTTAGCTCCTGTTTTAGTCCTAGTCCAGAGTAGTCTTAGCTCCTGTTTTAGTCCTAGTCCAGAGTAGTCTTAGCTCCTGTTTTAGTCCTAGTCCAGAGTAGTCTTAGCTCCTGTTTTAGTCCTAGTCCAGAGTAGTCTTAGCTCCTGTTTTAGTCCTAGTCCAGAGTAGTCTTAGCTCCTGTTTTAGTCCTAGTCCAGAGTAGTCTTAGCTCCTGTTTTAGTCCTAGTCCAGAGTAGTCTTAGCTCCTGTTTTAGTCCTAGTCAGAGTAGTCTTAGCTCCTGTTTTAGTCCTAGTCCAGAGTAGTCTTAGCTCCTGTTTTAGTCCTAGTCCAGAGTAGTCTTAGCTCCTGTTTTAGTCCTAGTCCAGAGTAGTCTTAGCTCCTGTTTTAGTCCTAGTCCAGAGTAGTCTTAGCTCCTGTTTTAGTCCTAGTCCAGATTAGTCTTAGCTCCTGTTTTAGTCCAGAGTAGTCTTAGCTCCTGTTTTAGTCCTAGTCCAGAGTAGTCTTAGCTCCTGTTTTAGTCCTAGTCAAGAGTAGTCTTAGCTCCTGTTTTAGTCCTAGTCCAGAGTAGTCTTAGCTCCTGTTTTAGTCCTAGTCCAGAGTAGTCTTAGCTCCTGTTTTAGTCCTAGTCCAGAGTAGTCTTAGCTCCTGTTTTAGTCCTAGTCCAGAGTAGTCTTAGCTCCTGTTTTAGTCCTAGTCCAGAGTAGTCTTAGCTCCTGTTTTAGTCCTAGTCCAGAGTAGTCTTAGCTCCTGTTTTAGTCCTAGTCCAGAGTAGTCTTAGCTCCTGTTTTAGTCCTAGTCCAGAGTAGTCTTAGCTCCTGTTTTAGTCCTAGTCCAGAGTAGTCTTAGCTCCTGATTTAGTCCTAGTCCAGAGTAGTCTTAGCTCCTGTTTTAGTCCTAGTCCAGAGTAGTCTTAGCTCCTGTTTTAGTCCTAGTCCAGAGTAGTCTTAGCTCCTGTTTTAGTCCTAGTCCAGAGTAGTCTTAGCTCCTGTTTTAGTCCTAGTCCAGAGTAGTCTTAGCTCCTGTTTTAGTCCAGAGTAGTCTTAGCTCCTGTTTTAGTCCTAGTCCAGAGTAGTCTTAGCTCCTGTTTTAGTCCTAGTCCAGAGTAGTCTTAGCTCCTGTTTTAGTCCTAGTCCAGAGTAGTCTTAGCTCCTGTTTTAGTCCTAGTCCAGAGTAGTCTTAGCTCCTGTTTTAGTCCTAGTCCAGAGTAGTCTTAGCTCCTGTTTTAGTCCTAGTCCAGAGTAGTCTTAGCTCCTGTTTTAGTCCTAGTCCAGAGTAGTCTTAGCTCCTGTTTTAGTCCTAGTCCAGAGTAGTCTTAGCTCCTGTTTTAGTCCTAGTCCAGAGTAGTCTTAGCTCCTGTTTTAGTCCTAGTCCAGAGTAGTCTTAGCTCCTGTTTTAGTCCTAGTCCAGAGTAGTCTTAGCTCCTGTTTTAGTCCTAGTCCAGAGTAGTCTTAGCTCCTGTTTTAGTCCTAGTCCAGAGTAGTCTTAGCTCCTGTTTTAGTCCTAGTCCAGAGTAGTCTTAGCTCCTGTTTTAGTCCTAGTCCAGAGTAGTCTTAGCTCCTGTTTTAGTCCTAGTCCAGAGTAGTCTTAGCTCCTGTTTTAGTCCTAGTCCAGAGTAGTCTTAGCTCCTGTTTTAGTCCTAGTCCAGAGTAGTCTTAGCTCCTGTTTTAGTCCAGAGTAGTCTTAGCTCCTGTTTTAGTCCTAGTCCAGAGTAGTCTTAGCTCCTGTTTTAGTCCTAGTCCAGAGTAGTCTTAGCTCCTGTTTTAGTCCTAGTCCAGAGTAGTCTTAGCTCCTGTTTTAGTCCTAGTCCAGAGTAGTCTTAGCTCCTGTTTTAGTCCTAGTCCAGAGTAGTCTTAGCTCCTGTTTTAGTCCTAGTCCAGAGTAGTCTTAGCTCCTGTTTTAGTCCTATTCCAGAGTAGTCTTAGCTCCTGTTTTAGTCCAGAGTAGTCTTAGCTCCTGTTTTAGTCCTAGTCCAGAGTAGTCTTAGCTCCTGTTTTAGTCCTAGTCCAGAGTAGTCTTAGCTCCTGTTTTAGTCCTAGTCCAGAGTAGTCTTAGCTCCTGTTTTAGTCCTAGTCCAGAGTAGTCTTAGCTCCTGTTTTAGTCCTAGTCCAGAGTAGTCTTAGCTCCTGTTTTAGTCCTAGTCCAGAGTAGTCTTAGCTCCTGTTTTAGTCCTAGTCCAGAGTAGTCTTAGCTCCTGTTTTAGTCCTAGTCCAGAGTAGTCTTAGCTCCTGTTTTAGTCCTAGTCCAGAGTAGTCTTAGCTCCTGTTTTAGTCCTAGTCCAGAGTAGTCTTAGCTCCTGTTTTAGTCCTAGTCCAGAGTAGTCTTAGCTCCTGTTTTAGTCCTAGTCCAGAGTAGTCTTAGCTCCTGTTTTAGTCCTAGTCCAGAGTAGTCTTAGCTCCTGTTTTAGTCCTAGTCCAGAGTAGTCTTAGCTCCTGTTTTAGTCCTAGTCCAGAGTAGTCTTAGCTCCTGTTTTAGTCCTAGTCCAGAGTAGTCTTAGCTCCTGTTTTAGTCCTAGTCCAGAGTAGTCTTAGCTCCTGTTTTAGTCCAGAGTAGTCTTAGCTCCTGTTTTAGTCCTAGTCCAGAGTAGTCTTAGCTCCTGTTTTAGTCCTAGTCAAGAGTAGTCTTAGCTCCTGTTTTAGTCCTAGTCCAGAATAGTCTTAGCTCCTCTTTTAGTCCTAGTCCAGAGTAGTCTTAGCTCCTGTTTTAGTCCTAGTCCAGAGTAGTCTTAGCTCCTGTTTTAGTCCTAGTCCAGAGTAGTCTTAGCTCCTGTTTTAGTCCTAGTCCAGAGTAGTCTTAGCTCCTGTTTTAGTCCTAGTCAAGAGTAGTCTTAGCTCCTGTTTTAGTCCTAGTCCAGAATAGTCTTAGCTCCTCTTTTAGTCCTAGTCCAGAGTAGTCTTAGCTCCTGTTTTAGTCCTAGTCCAAGCTCCTGTTTTAGTCCTAGTCCAGAGTAGTCTTAGCTCCTGATTTAGTCCTAGTTCAGAGTAGTCTTAGCTCCTGTTTTAGTCCTAGTCCAGAGTAGTCTTAGCTCCTGTTTTAGTCCTAGTCCAGAGTAGTCTTAGCTCCTGTTTTAGTCCTAGTCCAGAGTAGTCTTAGCTCCTGTTTTAGTCCTAGTCCAGAATAGTCTTAGCTCCTGTTTTAGTCCTAGTCCAGAGTAGTCTTAGCTCCTGTTTTAGTCCTAGTCCAGAGTAGTCTTAGCTCCTGTTTTAGTCCTAGTCCAGAGTAGTCTTAGCTCCTGTTTTAGTCCTAGTCCAGAGTAGTCTTAGCTCCTGTTTTAGTCCTAGTCCAGAATAGTCTTAGCTCCTGTTTTAGTCCTAGTCCAGAATAGTCTTAGCTCCTGTTTTAGTCCTAGTCCAGAATAGTCTTAGCTCCTGTTTTAGTCCTAGTCCAGAATAGTCTTAGCTCCTGTTTTAGTCCTAGTCCAGAGTAGTCTTAGCTCCTGTTTTAGTCCTAGTCCAGAGTAGTCTTAGCTCCTGTTTTAGTCCTAGTCCAGAGTAGTCTTAGCTCCTGTTTTAGTCCTAGTCCAGAGTAGTCTTAGCTCCTGTTTTAGTCCTAGTCCAGAGTAGTCTTAGCTCCTGTTTTAGTCCTAGTCCAGAGTAGTCTTAGCTCCTGTTTTAGTCCTAGTCCAGAGTAGTCTTAGCTCCTGTTTTAGTCCTAGTCCAGAGTAGTCTTAGCTCCTGTTTTAGTCCTAGTCCCGAGTAGTCTTAGCTCCTGTTTTAGTCCTAGTCCAGAGTAGTCTTAGCTCCTGTTTTAGTCCTAGTCCAGAGTAGTCTTAGCTCCTGTTTTAGTCCTAGTCCAGAGTAGTCTTAGCTCCTGTTTTAGTCCTAGTCCAGAGTAGTCTTAGCTCCTGTTTTAGTCCTAGTCCAGAGTAGTCTTAGCTCCTGTTTTAGTCCTAGTCCAGAGTAGTCTTAGCTCCTGTTTTAGTCCTAGTCCAGAGTAGTCTTAGCTCCTGTTTTAGTCCTAGTCCAGAGTAGTCTTAGCTCCTGTTTTAGTCCTAGTCCAGAGTAGTCTTAGCTCCTGTTTTAGTCCTAGTCCAGAGTAGTCTTAGCTCCTGTTTTAGTCCTAGTCCAGAGTAGTCTTAGCTCCTGTTTTAGTCCTAGTCCAGAGTAGTCTTAGCTCCTGTTTTAGTCCTAGTCCAGAGTAGTCTTAGCTCCTGTTTTAGTCCTAGTCCAGAATAGTCTTAGCTCATGTTTTAGTCCTAGTCCAGAGTAGTCTTAGCTCCTGTTTTAGTCCTAGTCCAGAGTAGTCTTAGCTCCTGTTTTAGTCCTAGTCCAGAGTAGTCTTAGCTCCTGTTTTAGTCCTAGTCCAGAATAGTCTTAGCTCCTGTTTTAGTCCTAGTCCAGAGTAGTCTTAGCTCCTGTTTTAGTCCTAGTCCAGAGTAGTCTTAGCTCCTGTTTTAGTCCTAGTTCAGAGTAGTCTTAGCTCCTGTTTTAGTCCTAGTCCAGAGTAGTCTTAGCTCCTGTTTTAGTCCTAGTCCAGAGTAGTCTTAGCTCCTGTTTTAGTCCTAGTCCAGAGTAGTCTTAGCTCCTGTTTTAGTCCTAGTCCAGAGTAGTCTTTTAGCCCCTAGTTTTATCTGTACCCTCCCATTTTTCTGTGACTCATCATATTTCATTTTCCCTTTTCCACCTTTTCAGAATCCTGGAGCCCATTTCTGAGAGTGGTTCATTCTGCTTATGTAATATTGCAAAGACATTTCTCTTAGGTCTCCACGTTGTAATGCAATTGATAGAAAAAAAATACTCTGATCAAACATTGTCAGAAGAAATATAATATATAACACAAGAACAGCTGAACAATAATAATAATTTACATAAGCAGTAGCATTTTTAGCTGACTTGAGGGACAGTATTGTCTCTTCCAGGTGAGTTTGGTCATGGAAACCGACCATAATTGTATAAGATCTACATGTTGGCTTCCTTAATTTTTCCAGCAACGTTACTATTAGGTAAGGAATTCGAGAGGGATTGGGTTGGTAGTGGAGGTGCGCAGAATTGTAGGGGCTCCGGTGGACAGTGGCTGGATGAATATAGAAGAGTGGGTAAGGATGGAAAGGTGGCATTGCTGTTGGGAAAAGGTGTGGCGGGAGTAAGTGATGCAGTGATGGAGGAGGTGGGCGAGTGAGTTATGTATTGGGTAGGGAAGTGGTGGCAGAGGAGAAAGGAACTGTTGTATGGCAAGCTGAGGAATGATCTTTGGTCCCTTCTCCCCTCCTTGAGCAGTGGGACACTCATAACCATTATTAGTACCAAGATTAAGTACTTTGTTTCATGTTATAATCAATCAGTGCCCCCTCTGAAATGACACATTTGATGGTGTAGCCCCATTGAATTCTCTAAGTGATGATCTCCAATAGTCTCTTACTTTCTATAACATCTAAGCCCAATGGCATACTGCTCAGGTCAACTGCTAATAGTATTGCTCCAGCTGAGAAATTTAGCTGGTCGCATCTGATTTCGAAGCGAGCTTTGAGGCAGGCAGGCATGGTTTTTAGGTCCATACTGCAGTTACTTTTGTACGCCCGCTATTATGCAGCCCCAGTCTGGAACACTACCATTCTTCATTGTCAAGCACTGGAGAAGTCAAAAATTTTCATTGACAATGGCTCGGAAGTGCTGGGATGACTTTTGCTTAGTTTGTTTAATGACCATTTTGTTTTATTTTGGTTGTTGTTGTTTTTTGTTTTGTTTTTGAGTCAGCATAGATTGATACTGGAGACTCCATGCATTATATATAGCAGAACAAAAAATAATTAAACTCTCAGCTGAATAGGACAATACTGTACAGTGTTGCCATAATTTTTTTGGTACTTTCCAAATTACCCGGCAATTTTTTTGGCAACAAAAAATCCAAACAAAATCCAAACAACAATTTCATGAGAAATAACATACTAAAGTGTGTTCATAGCATTTACACATGTCTTTAATAGTTCAGTGTTCGGTTTAAATTAATAGCATTTTTAAAGAACATTGAATTGCACTGTTAAAAGTGAATTTAATGTAGAAATTTCTAGTCTGTTTCTGTACTTGTTTTATTGAGACCAATGTGGCTGAATAAACGTTCGGTATCAGCATTGCCATGGGGTACAATTAGAATGGCTTTTGCGAGTTTTGCCAATGTGGAGTAGCGATACTCAGTTTCCAAGCAGTCTTTGATTTAGCTGAATACTTATCCACCTCTGTGATGGCCGTGACTTTAGGTGACCACATGAATATTCCTGCACAGACCAGGTGACCACAAAATGGCTAATACCACAGAGAGTGGTTTTGAAATAGGCTGCACATGGTCTGTATTCACGAAAAATCCTAACATTTATTGATAAAATCCGAACAGAATCCAAACAGTTTGGATAAAATCCAACACTATGGCAACACTGAATACATTAAATTTACTCCCCTACGTTTCGGCTTGACGGTCTAACTTTCTAGCCTTTAGACTAGACCACCTAACCTAAGCGCCGAGGAGCTAATTTAGAAGTCATTATGTAGTTATCTTCTAATAACTTTCTTCCTGCGCCATACTTCCCGATTCAGCTGCTTGTGCAGGGATAAAAAATAGTTGGTTTGTGCGCTTATTAGTCTTCACATCTCAGGTGGGAGTCCTAAATTCCAGTCCCTAAATGTTTGGGGCCCACATTTCCCACTAGGGTGAGGTCGTGAGGTTCCCAAATTACTACAACTGAACGCGAGGAGCATAAGCGCCTTCAATAGCCTCTATTTGTGGTTCAGCCTAATGCCAACACAGCTTCACTCAATCAGCTGCAAACATGCGGCTTAATCCCTAATTATCACTTCCTGCAACCACAGCCGTTAAGGTCGCGTGACTCACTCTGGGATGACCCCCCTTTAATTAATTGGGGTGGTATGTACTTAGCTGCCTGTAGGAGGTGTTACACGGGTTCAAGTGCCCAAGTCAATCTTAGCGCGGTAGAACTACTACTAAGCAATGAAATTACTTTCTCCTACGGTCTGAAGGAACTGAAATGCACAATGAAGAGGACCGGAGTGATCTGGAGGATCTTCTGGACAGCTTGGAGTTCCTGTCTGAACGCAAGGATGACCAAAGAGCCGAATTCATGGGTTGTGATGTACGTCTCAGCGTCTACGACATGGTACGGTTTAACTAAAAAATAAAAACCGCAATTGCAACTGTTTTCTTTCTTCTCGCCATGCAAAGATGACCATAAACGAGTGCACCTCACGCTTTGGCATCGGAGTGTTTCACAGTGGTATAGAAATTTATGGAAAAGGTAAGTGCCAGCTGAACTTTTTTTGTATCATCTCAGTGCCATAGCAACTGATGGCAAACATTGTCTATGGACAGTTTGCTAGCCAGTTTGCAAAGCAATGATGCATCCAGAACCTATAACAAATCGCTACACTGGAGAAGAGTTTGGGGACTGTTAGTCAAGTTTTCACAGACGCAGTTAATGTGCAATCAATAACTGCAAGGTGTGAAGTTGCCTACAAATCAAAAGAGCATCTTTAGATCTTGCAATGCCTGGAAATGCAGTGTACAGATCTTAGTCTACAGCACTTCCATTGTTGCCTGGAAATGTAGTGTATAGATCTTAGTCTACAGCACTTCCATTGCACTGCCTGGAAATGCAGTGTAGCTGCACACTAGGAAGTGAGCAGTAGCATAAAGACTTGCACTACTCTAGGAAGGCTACACAAGTCACCTTCTCCACTTACAATGACAGCTTATTTTTTTCTTTTGCCTAACCTCAGAGTTTCCAAGCGCCTTTCTAATCTCGCTAACCAGACTCTAGCTTTGGCCATAGAAGGACAATAGCCTCGCTAGCCACTCTGTTAACCTGGCAACAATCTCCAGATCCTTCTCCTGCATAGTGGTTTGGTAATGGACTCTTGCTGGGTAAGAAGACCATTCCGAACTAATTGTTTACCAATTTGTATCCGTTATATCCCTCATTCTTGCTGTACCTGCATTTATGATTAATCATGTAAAACAGCTCAACAATTGAGATCCATGTTGTGAACACGTACACCCACACACATGCACACACACCCATGCACGCACACACATTCACAGCAGATCCAGTAAAGTATAGTTGTCTTAACTCTTTAGGGCCAATAGCAAATTATCCGTGCAGTGCGAGTGTTGGCATTCCTGACTATAGTGAATTATTTGCACAAAAATCCCAACTTGGTATCCATTATTCGCTAGAACTCACATGGTGTGATGTAACTCATGCTGGTTGCTTTGGAGACGGCATCTAGCACTATTAGGGAAAAAACTGCAGTTGCTGAAATCGGAAGGTTTACAGCAGCAGTCATTATTGGAGGAAGCTCTGACAAAAGACTAGTAGCCACACAGCTATCTCTGACTGAAGGCAGCAGATGATTTAGGAAAGACTGTGAAAATATCACGAGACAAATCCATTTCATGCCATGCTAGAGTGTAGAAGTTGAAGGACTAGCTAGCTAAAAAAATATGGCCTCCACAGTCTTTTAGTGCACAAGCAAGCCAGAGAAACGAGAAGAATTCTAAGCATTTTGTTTACATTTATTGCCTGTGAGTAAGCGATCAAATCCACATCGCTTACCTTATAGAGCCCTCAAGCTTGAAGAAAGCTCCCTTGACTATTGCCGTAACTTAATCACATGACTTGGAATATGATTCAGGTGCACACATGCGTTTCCACTATTTAATTCTCGGCCCTAAAGAGATGGTGAGAGTGGTTGTCAAGGCTCCTGGATGTATATTCAGTACATTAATGACAAACATTGTGTTCTACAATTCCTAGAGTATGCATATGGAGGCCATCCCTATTCTTACACTGGCGTGTATGAGATGACCCCCCACCAAGAAGTGGGAGTGGCTGGTCAGGGGAAGGTGCGTTTCCGGGAGTCCTTGTACTTGGGCCACACCTCCCTCACATCAGCGGATGCGAGAGAACTCGTGCTAACGATGGGCAAAGACTACAACGGCAATGTCTACCACATTTTTGACAAGTATGTGATTTAGATTTTCCGTAAACTCCCATGCAGTTGACGGTAAGATGACCTTCCACTTTAACATTTTTGGGGCATGTTTTTCTATTAAAAAATGAGCAATCAACATGATTGAAAACTGTAATGACCCCACAGGGGGTAGATAGTTCAATATTGGTCCTTTGTATTGTGATTTGTGTCATTGGTGTGTAGGAAGTGGTAGTAGTAGTACGAGTCTGCAGGCAGGCAACTCTCGCACACAGGTACTGTATACGTGGGAGTCTTTATGTTGTGTTGGCATTTTATAATCAGCTGACAACAACGATAACTTTTGAACTATTGCATAGGCCCACCCTGGTTTGTTTGTGTGTGCATATGTTGTGTTGGTTGACATTATTTTTATTCTGTGGAGTGCACACCGCCAGCTACTGATGCTAGGAGGGAATTGCAGGAGGTCAAAGTGTAGCAAGGCATAATCTGGAAGGCACACGAAATGTGCGTCGTCACATTCATGAGCTTGATGGGTTGAAAATGCACACTCTGTGTCACTAATTCAATGAGAAATTGGTAGCCAGTACTTCCAGCTCTGCATTAAACCATATGATGCAAGTAAAGATGCAAGTAAAAGCCAGTTCACAATATGACAAAAGGAAGTCTGTTCCGTTGAATCCGCATGTGTTGTGGCGTTGCATAACCCTCTCTATTGTGTTGCCATGGTTTCACAATATTGCATCGAGTACGTCGTCCTTGAACTTTGGAGAAACTCTACAATGAACGTCAGAGCTAGAAGTGAAGAAGGAATTGAATTTGATTTTTCTACAGGCTATCAAGAGGAGGATTCCATCTTCTTGGACCTTTCTAAGGCCTTTAACAGGATTCCACATTCTCTTCTTATCTCCTCTTCCCATTCTCTTATCTCCTCTTGATCAAGTATCAGGCATACCTGGGTCTCTCCTGAAATCGCTTTATCTGACCACCATAAAAAGGTTGTAGTGTGTACCTGTTTACTGCAATAAGGGGGGGGGGGGGGGGCTCGAGATCTTTTCCAGGACCTCTCCTTTTTATAGTCTTGACAAACAGCCGCTGCAACTTGGCTCTGTCACCAAACTCTTAATTAATGATGCATGCTCATGGTATTGTTCTTTACAGACTGACCTCCGACCTGGAGTGACATCAATGCCTTCCAAGCCGATGTTTTCATGCTTGTCCTCTGTGTTGTCTGCTGGTTTAATAACCCTTAATATTTCCAAAGTAACCTTATGGTTATTTCCTGCAATTGATTCCACTAAATATTTACGTCTACATTTCAAACAGAATGATTCGGAAGTATCATCCACATATTTTACTTCCACGGAATTTGGACATTGATAAAAGCTGTAGTAAGGTAGGTTAGGAAGCACATTGCCTTTTCTTTACGGAGTTTTCAGCCATTCGGACTGTAGAGTTAGGTCGCACCTCTGGTTCTCCCAATATTAGAGTGCTGTTGTGTTATCTGTGGAATCCTTCTGCTGTCTCACTCTCAATGCAGTTCTCTGCTTTGCAGCGGATGCTCTATGAACTGGTCTAGTGATATGAATAAACTTTAAATGGTTCTCTTGTGAGAGGAGACAGAAGATGTGTCGTTGAATTCTTTCTGGCTCCTCCATCATTCCCTCTTTCCATTTCACCCCGCCACACCCACCCCAATCGTCATACTAATCCCAGAACTCGCCATTCCCTCCCATTAACCTCTCCCTTTGTTCGAACTTTCACACCGGTTATTCTTTTCTATTAAAGTGGTTAATAATAATTGGTGAGCGAAGCGAGCCCTTACCGGGAAGTTGCCCTCACTGGGGAGTTGCCCTCACCGGGGAGTTGGATGTATTGCTATGCAATGGCATATGTTTCTGTGTATGTATGGTTGTATTCACTGCATGTTCATAGCCTATGCAGGGTTGTATTCACTGCATGTTCATAGTCTATGCAGGGTTGTATTCACTGCATGTTCATAGTCTATGCATGGTTGTATTCACTGCATGTTCATAGTCTATGCATGGCTGTATTCACTGCATGTTCATAGTCTATGCAGGGTTGTATTCACTGCATGTTCATAGTCTATGCAGGGTTGTATTCACTGCATGTTCATAGTCTATGCATGGTTGTATTCACTGCATGTTCATAGTCTATGCATGGTTGTATTCACTGCATGTTCATAGTCTATGCAGGGTTGTATTCACTGCATGTTCATAGTCTATGCATGGTTGTATTCACTGCATGTTCATAGTCTATGCATGGTTGTATTCACTGCATGTTCATAGTCTATGCATGGTTGTATTCACTGCATGTTCATAGTCTATGCATGGTTGTATTCACTGCATGTTCATAGTCTATGCATGGTTGTATTCACTGCATGTTCATAGTCTATGCAGGGTTGTATTCACTGCATGTTCATAGTCTATGCATGGTTGTATTCACTGCATGTTCATAGTCTATGCATGGCTGTATTCACTGCATGTTCATAGTCTATGCATGGTTGTATTCACTGCATGTTCATAGTCTATGCATGGTTGTATTCACTGCATGTTCATAGTCTATGCAGGGTTGTATTCACTGCATGTTCATAGCCTATGCATGGTTGTATTCACTGCATGTTCATAGTCTATGCATGGTTGTATTCACTGCATGTTCATAGTCTATGCAGGGTTGTATTCACTGCATGTTCATAGTGTATGCATGGTTGTATTCACTGCATGTTCATAGTCTATGCAGGGTTGTATTCACTGCATGTTCATAGTCTATGCATGGTTGTATTCACTGCATGTTCATAGTCTATGCATGGTTGTATTCACTGCATGTTCATAGTCTATGCATGGTTGTATTCACTGCATGTTCATAGTCTATGCATGGTTGTATTCACTGCATGTTCATAGTCTATGCATGGTTGTATTCACTGCATGTTCATAGTCTATGCATGGTTGTATTCACTGCATGTTCATAGTCTATGCAGGGTTGTATTCACTGCATGTTCATAGTCTATGCATGGTTGTATTCACTGCATGTTCATAGTCTATGCAGGGTTGTATTCACTGCATGTTCATAGTCTATGCATGGTTGTATTCACTGCATGTTCATAGTCTATGCATGGTTGTATTCACTGCATGTTCATAGTCTATGCAGGGTTGTATTCACTGCATGTTCATAGTCTATGCATGGTTGTATTCACTGCATGTTCATAGTCTATGCATGGTTGTATTCACTGCATGTTCATAGTCTATGCATGGTTGTATTCACTGCATGTTCATAGTCTATGCATGGTTGTATTCACTGCATGTTCATAGTCTATGCAGGGTTGTATTCACTGCATGTTCATAGTCTATGCATGGTTGTATTCACTGCATGTTCATAGTCTATGCATGGTTGTATTCACTGCATGTTCATAGTCTATGCATGGTTGTATTCACTGCATGTTCATAGTCTATGCAGGGTTGTATTCACTGCATGTTCATAGTCTATGCAGGGTTGTATTCACTGCATGTTCATAGTCTATGCAGGGTTGTATTCACTGCATGTTCATAGTCTATGCATGGTTGTATTCACTGCATGTTCATAGTCTATGCAGGGTTGTATTCACTGCATGTTCATAGTCTATGCAGGGTTGTATTCACTGCATGTTCATAGTCTATGCATGGTTGTATTCACTGCATGTTCATAGTCTATGCATGGTTGTATTCACTGCATGTTCATAGCCTATGCATGGTTGTATTCACTGCATGTTCATAGTCTATGCATGGTTGTATTCACTGCATGTTCATAGCCTATGCAGGGTTGTATTCACTGCATGTTCATAGTCTATGCATGGTTGTATTCACTGCATGTTCATAGTCTATGCATGGTTGTATTCACTGCATGTTCATAGTCTATGCAGGGTTGTATTCACTGCATGTTCATAGTCTATGCATGGTTGTATTCACTGCATGTTCATAGTCTATGCATGGTTGTATTCACTGCATGTTCATAGTCTATGCATGGTTGTATTCACTGCATGTTCATAGTCTATGCATGGTTGTATTCACTGCATGTTCATAGTCTATGCAGGGTTGTATTCACTGCATGTTCATAGTCTATGCATGGTTGTATTCACTGCATGTTCATAGTCTATGCATGGTTGTATTCACTGCATGTTCATAGTCTATGCATGGTTGTATTCACTGCATGTTCATAGTCTATGCAGGGTTGTATTCACTGCATGTTCATAGTCTATGCAGGGTTGTATTCACTGCATGTTCATAGTGTATGCATGGTTGTATTCACTGCATGTTCATAGTCTATGCATGGCTGTATTCACTGCATGTTCATAGTCTATGCATGGTTGTATTCACTGCATGTTCATAGTCTATGCATGGTTGTATTCACTGCATGTTCATAGCCTATGCATGGCTGTATTCACTGCATGTTCATAGTCTATGCATGGTTGTATTCACTGCATGTTCATAGTCTATGCAGGGTTGTATTCACTGCATGTTCATAGTCTATGCAGGGTTGTATTCACTGCATGTTCATAGTGTATGCATGGTTGTATTCACTGCATGTTCATAGTCTATGCATGGCTGTATTCACTGCATGTTCATAGTCTATGCATGGTTGTATTCACTGCATGTTCATAGTCTATGCATGGTTGTATTCACTGCATGTTCATAGTCTATGCATGGTTGTATTCACTGCATGTTCATAGTCTATGCATGGTTGTATTCACTGCATGTTCATAGTCTATGCAGGGTTGTATTCACTGCATGTTCATAGTCTATGCATGGTTGTATTCACTGCATGTTCATAGTCTATGCATGGTTGTATTCACTGCATGTTCATAGTCTATGCAGGGTTGTATTCACTGCATGTTCATAGTCTATGCATGGTTGTATTCACTGCATGTTCATAGTCTATGCATGGTTGTATTCACTGCATGTTCATAGTCTATGCAGGGTTGTATTCACTGCATGTTCAGCCCTAGCCCTAGCCCTAGCCCTAGCCCTAGCCCTATAATAAGTATGAGCAGGTCACCCAACCTTAAATAAAGTGGGTGTATGTAAATGGGGAATGATCGTCTTAGTGAAGAGAAATACCAAAAAAATGGCAGCACATTCCAAGCTAGGTGAAAGAAAACTGGTTGCACACGGGCAAGTGAGAACAGGCTGCATGGTTAGTAGATGACAGGAATGGACGATGGATTTTCATTCTGATGTAGCTACTCTATTCATCAACATGCTACAGCTATAGAGGTGGGGTATACCATTTTTGTCAGGATGCCCTGTTATCAATCTTGTTAAGATAAACACACATTGCTGCTCTCTATGGGGATGGAGAAAACGTGGCTGCGTAGTTGGCATAATAATTATAGGAAAGATGCTGTTGTGTGTAGTCAAGATACGTGCTAATGATGGAGAGCAACACATGAAGCTGTGACAAGAGTGCAAAAGTATCACTTTAACAAGTTCTTGTCAGATTCTGCCCTGCCTTCCTCCAGTATTCTGTGAATTCCTGTAGAAACTGATGACCTAGGTCTGTCCAGCACCAGAGCATTTTCAACTGGCCAATTCCAATAACAATTAGCCTAATGTGGCCCTCCACAGCACTGATATTATTACCTAGGTCAGCCACTCCCTCGCAGCATTTATTTTGAGCAAGAAAGGCTGAGTTAGCTTGCTCTATCTCGGTTAGGTTATTAGGGATATTGTCTGCTTTTGTCCTTGCTCACCATCTAAAGGTCTCTGGAAGGTATATCTGAGGATGAAGGAGCCAGGGATTCTACCTTCATGGTAACTTTCACACACCTTCTCTTCGCTTCATGGCCTTTGGACATCTCCTCGGGATCTAATAAGCTATTCAGCTTAGTATAGAAGGCTTCTTCTGTGAACTATGAATATTAGTACTAACCAGTTGGTCTGTAACCAGAAGCAGAGGTCCCTACTTTTGATTGATACCCATACAGCTAATTCAGTGTTGAGTCTCCATGAACCCCAGCAGTTTTTTTACATGGTAGTTTAGAGATTAATACAAACACACAGCAGAACTCGGCAAACATACAATTGCTTGTGAGCACCAATGCTGCCTACACACTAGAAATAAGATTTCAAGAAGCCTATGTATAGGCACATGGCAAAGCCAGATCAGGTCTACCTCACAAGAATCAGGATCTGATCTACGCCTAATTGTGTCCGCATTAGCACAATGCCCACCATGGATTGACACATCATTGCCTAATTGCCTGAGCACAGCATGGCCTGGGTTTGTGTGCTGACATTCTTTCTCTTGTAGCAGGAAGAACGAGGGAAAATTAAGAGCATTAGAAGAAGAAAAGACGGGAAGTGCAAGAGACTGGCCCAAGTTCAAGCAGACATTGAAAACACAAATATATGTCTGTACCATTGTGAGTTGCTTAGCTGTATACCGTACAAAGCAGGTTGTTAAGGCAGATTTGCTTATAACACAAATCGGTAAGAAAACCACTGCCTAACAAGAAGCATGCACCTAATAAGAAGAATGCACCTAACAAGAAGCATGCACATAACAAGAAGCATGCACCTAACAAGAAGCATGCTCCTAACAAGAAGCATGCACCTAACAAGAAGCATGCTCCTAACAAGAAGCATGCTCCTAACAAGAAGCATGCACCTAATAAGAAGCATGCACCTAACAAGAAGCAAGCTCCTAACAAGAAGCACGCGCCTAACAAGAAGCACGCGCCTAACAAGAAGCACGCGCCTAACAACAGCTCATACTCATGAACACGAGAGCAGGGCATATCAAACCTACTGCCACTTGCTCAGCCAGGCTTGTGATGTCCGCAGTGCTAGTGATGGACTCTCACTACCATAGCAGTTGTAATGGACTACAGTCTGCAAAGTGTTGTTGGGGGGCATCATGTTTATAAGACGGTCAGAGGCCCTTCCATGGAGAAAAGCTATGTGCAAAGGAAATGTTTTGATGGACATGCTGTTGGCATCTTGCTCCAGACAGACATCTGTGCCATTTGAGAGCAGCTTCTTGGCCTAGCCTGGCAGCAGCTGCTTCTCTCACTCGTGTTCCTCAGGAAAAGCCAGCAAAAAGATCCGAGGGGTCAAAGGTTCAATTAAGAGCAACTCGCACCTGCACCTGATGATGAGCATTGAAATCAACACTAAGATATGCGTCTAACCAAAAACAAGCACCTAGTAGTAGCTTTTATGAGTGATAGTCGGTGGCTTTCAAGGTGTCTGATATCAGTCCACTACATTTGTGTGGGTGATGGTTGATGCAAGATGAAGGACGTGGGCAGGGAAAGTTCATTGGAGATGAATGTAGTAGAGGTGAAAGGGAAGACCGCTGGGGAGGTTTCAATGGCGTGGCTGCTGGCATTGGAGATGAATGGGCATTGGAGATGAATGGGCATTGGAGATGAATGTAGTAGAGGTGAAAGGAAAGACCATTGGGGAGGTTTCAATGGCGATGGCTGCTGGCATTGGAGATGAATGTAGTAGAGGTGAAAGGGAAGACCACTGGGGAGGTTTCAATGGCGATGGCTGCTGGCATTGGAGATGAATGTAGTGGAGGTGAAAGGGGAGACTGCTGGGGAGGTTTCAATGGCGATGGCTGCTGGCATTGGAGGTGAATGTAGTAGAGGTGAAAGGGAATACTGCTGGGGAGGTTTCAATGGCGATGGCTGCTGGCATTGGAGATGAATGTAGTAGAGGTGAAAGGGAAGACTGCTGGGGAGGTTTCAATGGCGATGGCTGCTGGCATTGGAGGTGAATGTAGTAGAGGTGAAAGGGAAGACCACTGGGGAGGTTTCAATGGCGATGGCTGCTGGCATTGGAGATGAATGTAGTAGAGGTGAAAGGGAAGACTGCTGGGGAGGTTTCAATGGCGATGGCTGCTGGCATTGGAGATGAATGTAGTAGAGGTGAAAGGGAAGACTGCTGGGGAGGTTTCAATGGCGATGGCTGCTGGCATTGGAGATGAATGTAGTAGAGGTGAAAGGGAAGACTGCTGGGGAGGTTTCAATGGCGATGGCTGCTGGCATTGGAGATGAATGTAGTAGAGGTGAAAGGGAAGACTGCTGGGGAGGTTTCAATGGCGATGGCTGCTGGCATTGGAGGTGAATGTAGTAGAGGTGAAAGGGAAGACTGCTGGGGAGGTTTCAATGGCGATGGCTGCTGGCATTGGAGATGAATGTAGTAGAGGTGAAAGGGGAGACCGCTGGGGAGGTTTCAATGGCGATGGCTGCTGACATTGGAGATGAATGTAGTAGAGGTGAAAGGGAAGACTGCTGGGGAGGTTTCAATGGCGATGGCTGCTGGAATTGGGATGGATGACCTGCTGCTTGCTGTCTTCATCACAACCCCCCAAATCACCAAATCTGTTCCACTCTCTCCCTAACGTTGCCCCCCGGCCAACTCCAGCTGTCTTTGGTCTGCTTCCTCCAGAAATTTTGTTTCCAATTATCCACGACTATTGAAGGTCTCTGTGTTTGCAGTAGTCTATTATAGCTAGCCATGTAAGGATTGCATTGCTGTTGCTGCTACATCACTGGGACAAATTATTGACATCTGTTCTGCACTGCTGCCAAGTACACTCTTACCCTTGGTCAGCCTCTGGACCTTTTCATACTCCATCTTGTTCCTGGACACACCGTCCAGCTGTTCTTTGGACATCTTCCTCTCTCCAGACTCCAGCCAGATGGCACGGTAGACTCAATCAGCAATTGAACTTTGTACTCAAGTTTTGGTGAGAATCTGGATCCAAACTACCAGCCACGGTGGTTCAGATGAATCAAGATTGGATCTTACCCACAAGAGAGTGGGATGAGAGTGGGATGGGACTGGGGTGGGATTGGGGTGGGATCGGATGCGCATCCGAGGTCAAGTACAGACACGGTTAAGTGTAGTGTGCTTCCCATCTTCAAGGGAAGCTGCTTTCAAGTACTCCTAACAAAACTCCTCCCACAGCATATTTCTGTTCAGGAATTTGTCTTCCCGTAATATTGCAGGGCACCAGGTTGCTCAAGCTTGCACCAGTTTGGAATCTGTAGAGAATGTATAAATGCATACAATCCTTGCTACTGCCCCATAATCACAATCCAGGCATTACAGCATGATGATGATGTCAATAATGTACAGGTCAGTATATGCTGCATTGAGCCTTCAGCTATGCTAGGGCTAGGGCAGAGGCTAGACTCTAGAGCAATGCCGTCTGACATAGGATTTTAGTGCACCTGCTAATTTAACTTACGTTTGCTATCCTGTCAACATTTTGTTTAAATAATTGCTCTAAGCATAGAAAGAGTAAAGGAAGATATGGGTGTGATCTATCTTTCTTCTCTGCCAGCAGCAGGGTGAGTTCATAATCTCAGTCTGAAATGAGGCTGTCTGACCCAGAACACCATTTCAGCTATCTCAGGATGAGTAGAGAGACGTTTGACTTTGATATCTCCACTGATATTTTCCAGCATAGAAAGATACAGCTCTAGCATAGATTGTAAATATGCAACCCATGAAAGATGGATACTATACGTAGCTGAACTAATTTTGCAGATTTTGCAGCTGATAATAGTTCGCTAGTTTCCTGAATGGCCGCTTCCTTCTTGATTTTCTCCTTCATACCAGTCCTTACAGTCTTGGCCGAGACCAGCCAGAGGCTGGGAAAGGCCCTTCACCACTTCCATAAGCTTCTCTTCTCTGGACATCATTGAAAAGGTGCAAAGATCAACATGTGGTATATTCCAGGATTCTGATTGGTCCGACGCAATGGATAAGTTGAATCAAACCCTACTCTTGCATTTCATATCTGTTCCGTTCCATAAGTTCCGTAGTCCATTGCGTTACGAGTTCACAATATCACACAGTGAGGGATTGGAACAACGCAATGCACACATCAGATTGCCTTGTGTCACATTGGGAACTGGTCTTAAGACCATCAATAACCAAGACCTGGCCATTCCTGACATTTCACCTATATACGTGTCCTTGCTCTCGTCAGTTCTGCAGTCAGTTTCTTCTCTCTTGATCACATGACTATTTACAACCTTCAAACTTTTTATCTCTGCCATAGCTGCCTAATTTGGGGGGGGGGGGGGGGGATGTGGAAGGGGTTCTGCTTTGATTGTTATTTTCTGCAGCAGCCAATTATTCATTTATTTCTTTGACTTGGCATAATTAAAGTCAAATCAGCAAAAATCTTCTTTGCATAACATCTCAAAGTTTAAAGAGCAGCTTGAGTATGTGTGCCTAACAAAGAAAGTGGCACAACACAAATCATGTGCCTAGCCACCTGGGGTGCCATTGCTTGTTTGGTAGTAAAAAAATCTGATGATGTGTGCACTTTGCCCAGCACATAGCCAACACACAGGCACTTTAAGAAGTGCATAGCTAACAGCTGTTTGGACACGTTAACATCTGTTTGGACACACCTCTTATACCCAAACAAGATTATTACCCAACAAAAGTACCACAACTGCCATCCTGTCTACCAGAAGGAGAAACTTTGGGGGAGGAATGCTGAAGATGTGCAGCTGGTGTTGGTTATAGCACATAGATACTGATCTAGGTGTGTGTGAGTTGGTGCATCTCTGTGTGTGTGTGTGTGTGTGTGTGTGTTGGGTGTGTGTGTGTGTGTGTGTTGGTGCATCTGCGTGTGTGTGTGTGTGTGTGTTGTGTGTGTGTGTGTGTGTGTGTGTTGGTGCATCTGTGTGTGTGTGTTGGTGTGTGTGTGTGTGTTGGTGCATCTGTGTGTGTGTGTGTGTGTGTTGGTCATCTGTGTGTGTGTTGGTGTGTGTGTGTGTTGGTGCATCTGTGTGTGTGTTGGTGTGTGTGTGTGTTGGTGCATGTGTGTGTGTGTGTGTGTGTGTGTGTGTTGGGTGTGTGTGTGTGTGTGTGTGTGTTGGTGCATCTGTGTGTGTGTGTTGGTGTGTGTGTGTGTGTTGGTGCATCTGTGTGTGTGTGTGTGTGTGTTGGTCATCTGTGTGTTGGTGTGTGTGTGTGTGTGTTGGTGCATCTGTGTGTGTGTGTGTGTTGGTGTGTGTGTGTGTTGGTGCATGTGTGTGTGTGTGTTTGGTGCATCTGGGTGTGTGTGTGTTGGTGCATCTGTGTGTGTGTGTGTGTTGGTGGGTGTTGGTGCATGTGTGTGTGTGTGTGTGTGTTGGTCATCTGTGTGTGTGTGTGTGTGTTGGTGCATCTGTGTGTGTTGGTGTGTGTTGGTGCATGTGGTGTGTGTGTGTGTGTGTGTGTGTTGGTGCATCTGGGTGTGTGTGTGTGTTGGTGCATCTGTGTGTGTGTGTGTGTTGGTGTGTGTTGGTGCATGTGTTGTGTGTGTGTGTGTGTGTGTTGGTGCATCTGGGTGTGTGTGTGTGTTGGTGCATCTGTGTGTGTGTGTGTGTTGGTGTGTGTTGGTGCATGTGTTGTGTGTGAGTGTATGTGTGTGTGTTGGTGCATCTGGGTGTGTGTGTGTTGGTGTGTGTGTGTGTGTTGGTGCATGTGTGTGTGTGTTGGTGCATCTGCGTGTATGTTGGTGCATCTGTGTGTGTGTGTGTTGGTGCATCTGTGAGTGTGTGTTTCTACCATGTGTAATGTCTTTGCATGTGCAGCACCAGATTCTGCCATATATGGCATTTATGGTACTAGATGATGATGCCATATATGGCATGTGCAAGACAAGATGCTACCATGTGGCACCAGATTCTGCCATATATGTAGTATATGACACCAAATACTGCCATGTATGGTGTGTGTGCAGCATTAGTGTTGCCATATATGGCATGTGTGCAAATGCTGCCATATATGGCATGTGGAGACACCAGATTCTGGTCTATATGGCATGTATGGCACCAGTGTTGTCATATATACCATGTATGACACCAAATACTGCCATATATGGCATGTGTGAGACACCAGATGCTACCATATATGGTGTGTGTGCAAAACCAGTGTTGCCATATGTATACATATTATTTCTGTCATTGGCAACGAAGCGAGCCCTCAGAGGGGAGTGGATGGAACATTTGGTATTTCCACGTGAGGTGTTTCTACCAGTCTGCTCAAATAAAGCAGGCCTGTGTGAGCCAGGAACGGTCGTCATAGAGAAGAGCAAGGTCATGAACACTGCAGCACATTCGAAGCTAGGTGAAAGAAAACTGGTTGCACGGGCAAGTGAGAACAGGCTGCATGGTTAGTGGATGACAGGAATGGATGATGGATTTTTATTCTGATGTAGCTACTCTATTCATCAACATGCTACAGCTATGGAAGTAGGTACACCGTTTTTCTCATGATGCAGAAACTGGTAAGGTAAACCACAGCACTGCCACTCTCTATCAGAGACAACTTGCTGCATCGTTGACATATTATGTGAAGAATGGCTGATGCATACAGTCAATGGGGGAGAGTTGTGCTAATGATGGAGGCTGCGGAACATACTAAACAGAGTCAAGAGTGCAAACTATTGCTTGAATATAGTTCCCGGCACCTTCAGTATGTACTCTGACCCTGCAGGAATACTTCCTGATGACCTCACTGTTAGTGTAGTGTGCTTCCATCTTCAAGGGAAGCTGCTGCCAAGTACTCCTGTCTCAAATAAATATAGCTACATGAGCCTTCAGCAATGCTAGGGCTAGGACAATGGCCAGACCATGATATATGCTGTATTAGGGCTTCAGCTATGCTAGGGCTAGGACAATGGCCAGACCATGATATATGCTGTGTTAGGGCTTCAGCTATGCTAGGGCTAGGACAATGGCTGGGTAATGCAGACCATGATATATGCTGTGTTAGGGCTTCAGCTATGCTAGGGCTAGGACAATGGCTAGAGCAATGATATCAGACTTGTCTAAAGTCCTAGTAGTGTTGGGTACTTGTTCTTAGTTTTCCCTCTCACACTCTCCATCACACCTTCACTCACCACTCAACGCCTTGCACTCTCTCCATCACACCTTCACTCACCACTCTTGCACTCACTCCATCACACCTTCACTCACCACTCTTGCACTCACTCCATCACACCTTCACTCACCACTCAACGCCTTGCACTCTCTCCATCACACCTTCACTCTTGCACTCCCTCCATCAGACCTTCTCACCACTCAACACCTAGCTATTAGTAGATCTATTTTGTATTAAAGATGAATAAACAAGACCATTTTGAATTTTCATCAAAGTCCGTAATTATTAACCTCAGGCTTCACATCCCCCACTTCCTCCCCCTTCCATCTAACCCATCCCTCCGACTCCTCCCCTATCCCCTCTCAAATACCACTCATTTTCCAACACCAATTGGCATTGTGCCATTCTCATATCGCCCATGTCCTATCCAATCACTGCATGTATGCATGATCATTAGGTCCAATCACTGCATGCATGCATGATCATTAGGTCCAATCACTGCATGCATGCATGATCATTAGGTCCAATCACTGCGTGTGCATGCATAGTTAATTAGGTACAATCACTGCGTGTGCATGCATAGTCATTAGGTCCAATCACTGCATGCATGCATGATCATTAGGTCCAATCACTGTGTGCATGCATGATCATTAGGTCCAATCACTGCATGCATGCATGGTCATTAGGTCCAATCACTGCATGCATGCATGATCATTAGGTACAATCACTGCATGCATGCATGATCATTAGGTCCAATCACTGCATGCATGCATGATCATTAGGTCCAATCACTGCATGCATGCATGGTCATTAGGTCCAATCACTGCATGCATGCATAGTCATTAGGTCCAATCACTGTGTGCATGCATGATCATTAGGTACAATCACTGCATGCATGCATGATCATTAGGTAAAATCACTGCATGCATGCATGATCATTAGGTCCAATCACTGCATGCATGCATGATCATTAGGTAAAATCACTGCATGCATGCATGATCATTAGGTCCAATCACTGCATGCATGCATGATCATTAGGTAAAATCACTGCATGCATGCATGATCATTAGGTCCAATCACTGCATGCATGCATGATCATTAGGTCCAATCACTGCGTGTGCATGCATGATCATTAGGTACAATCACTGCATGCATGCATGGTCATTAGGTCCAATCACTGCATGCATGCATGATCATTAGGTACAATCACTGCATGCATGCATGATCATCAGGTACAATCACTGCATGTATGCATGATCATTAGGTCCAATCACTGTGTGCATGCATGATCATTAGGTACAATCACTGCATGCATGCATGATCATTAGGTCCAATCACTGCATGCATGCATGATCATTAGGTCCAATCACCGCATGCATGCATGATCATTAGGTCCAATCACTGCATGCATGCATGATCATTAGGTCCAATCACTGCGTGCATGCATGATCATTAGTCCAATCACTGTGTGCATGCATGATCATTAGGTACAATCACTGCATGCATGCATGATCATTAGGTCCAATCACTGCATGCATGCATGATCATTAGGTCCAATCACTGCATGCATGCATGATCATCCAATCACTGCATGCATGCATGATCATTAGGTCCAATCACTGCATGCATGCATGATCATTAGGTCCAATCACTGTGTGCATGCATGATCATTAGGTCCAATCACTGTGTGCATGCATGATCATTAGGTCCAATCACTGTGTGCATGCATGGTCATTAGGTCCAATCACTGCATGCATGCATGATCATTAGGTCCAATCACTGTGTGCATGCATGATCATTAGGTCCAATCACTGTGTGCATGCATGGTCATTAGGTCCAATCACTGTGTGCATGCATGATCATTAGGTCCAATCACTGTGTGCATGCATGGTCATTAGGTTGTGGGCACGTGATCTTTTGTAATCAGATGTACCCCTCCCCTCCCCTTTTTCCCCACCTCTATAGGAATTGCAACCACTTCTCTGCCGAGCTCTGCTATGTGAGTCTAATTAGCTTCAGTGGAACAACCTGTTATTATTATTATCTACAGTATTTCCTTGATTAGACAGCTCTCTAAATTAGAACACACCCTTGATAGACCATGCGTCATCGATTAGAACATGTGTCCTCGATTAGAATATGTGCCCTCGATTAGACCATGTGCCCTTGATTAGACCCTGCACCATTCACTGCTTCGAATGAAATAGTACGCATCCTCGATAAGACTGTGCACCAGTAGGAAATGTGAAAGCTCCTGAGAAAGTGCTCTTGTCTGGAGTGCGTGGAGAAAGCTTGGCAGCCTGTCACCACCAAAGTGATCATCAAGGAAGTCCTACCCATACAAATGGGTGTTTTTATTAGGGGGCAGTGCGAAACTACTACTACCTGTGGCAAGAGGAAGTCCTACTCTATACAAATGAGTGCTTTCATTAGGGGATAGAACTACCTGTGGCAAGAGAAAGTCCTCCATACAAATGGGTGTTTTTATTAGGGGGCAGTGCTAGATAACTGAAACTACTACTACCTGTGGCAAGAGGAAGTCCTACTCTATACAAATGAGTGTTTTCATTAGGGGATAGAACTAGATAAACAGCCTGTGGCAAGAGGAAGTCCTCCATACAAATGAGTGTTTTCATTAGGGGGCAGTGCTAGATAACTACGCCTGTGGCAAGAGGAAGTCATTAAATAGTGCTGAGTTGCCAGAGGGTGGCCAATACAATTGGATATTCACGAGCCACTAGAGGCTAAGTGCTGCTCCTTCCACTAATGAAAACACTTGTAAGCTTCTTGTAACCAAAGCTAGTGTTTCCAGCTGTCTGGCACATTCCAGCTGGGAGCACTCAAAGACTTTGAGATACCCCAACTTGCATGGTTATACCATTATTTTTAGTAGTATCAAAAGAGAGCACACAGAGAAGTCTGTTATATATCAAGTTCATAAAGTGAAGTATGCAGCATTTGAAAATATGGCATCTGGCTACACAGTCAGTAGAGGAGAGAACTGGCTGCACAGTCAGTAGAGGAGAGAACTGGCTGCACAGTCAGTAGAGGAGAGAGAACTGGCTGCACAGTCAGTAGAGGAGAGAGAACTGGCTGCATAGTCAGTAGAGGAGAGAGAACTGGATGCACAGTCAGTAGAGGAGAGAGAACTGGCTACACAGTCAGTAGAGGAGAGAACTGGCTGCACAGTCAGTAGAGGAGAGAACTGGCTGCACAGTCAGTAGAGGAGAGAGAACTGGCTGCACAGTCAGTAGAGGAGAGAGAACTGGCTGCACAGTCAGTAGAGGAGAGAGAACTGGCTGCACAGTCAGTAGAGGAGAGAGAACTGGCTGCACAGTCAGTAGAGGAGAGAGAACTGGCTGCACAGTCAGTAGAGGAGAGAGAACTGGCTGCACAGTCAGTAGAGGAGAGAGAACTGGCTGCACAGTCAGTCAAGGAGAGAGAACTGGCTGCACAGTCAGTAGAGGAGAGAGAACTGGCTGCACAGTCAGTAGAGGAGAGAGAACTGGCTGCACAGTCAGTAGAGGAGAGAGAACTGGCTGCACAGTCAGTAGACGAGAGAGAACTGGCTGCACAGTCAGTCGAGGAGAGAGAACTGGCTGCACAGTCAGTAGAGGAGAGAGAACTGGCTGCACAGTCAGTAGAGGAGAGAGAACTGGCTGCACAGTCAGTAGAGGAGAGAGAACTGGCTGCACAGTCAGTAGAGGAGAGAGAACTGGCTGCACAGTCAGTAGAGGAGAGAGAACTGGGTGCACAGTCAGTAGAGAAGAGAGAACTGGCTGCACAGTCAGTAGAGGAGAGAGAACTGGCTGCACAGAGTAGAGGAGAGAGAACTGGCTGCACAGTCAGTAGAGGAGAGAGAACTGGCTGCACATTCAGTAGAGGAGAGAAAACTGGCTGCATAGTGAATAATTTTTGGGAAAACTCTCTGAAGTTTCATTCTGATTTAGCTCTTCAATTCTTCAACATACTCGGATTATGATGCAGAGATTGTTAGTTTTCTTATTGCAAAGACTCTCCCTTGCAGAGGTCAGGAACCAGCTGAAGGGACTCGGGAGCCTAACTATTCCAGTGCCAGCCGTCGTAGTAAAGTGCTGTCAGACGTTTTGCTGCAGTCCTCAGCATGCTCTGTTTCCTGCAGTGAATGTTCATTCAGACAGTGCTGAGTGTTGCTCCAGAAACAAGCACAGCCCAAGTTTCACTCCTCCACTAAGAACATGTGTTCCAAGATCAGCTAAAAACCACATTCTATCAGCACACTGTAGACATACATTGTCACGAGTGTGTAGACGCTATCAAGCTTAGCGTGATTAGTACATAATTCCTAGCATGCCCTCTCACTCGACAAGGGCACCAATGTCTCGGACAGTAACTGACTGCAGAGTGAGTTGAGGAGAGAGAGAGATGCTGATGATGGAGAACAGACTGAGTTGTTGACAAGATGTCTGAAGTTCTTGTCAGCTTCTGCGTGATCTTCCTCTTAATATACTCCGACAGTTCTGTCAGCCAATAAGCGTTTCGTGATGATCTACTCTCAGTGTTCTCCCCACCATCAGGCGAAGCTACTTCCAAGTACTCTTAAACAGAACCCTCCTCTCTCAGCCATATTTAGGCTCCATTTCATAATGTCCAGCTCCATGTTGCATGACATCATCCAGTTGTGCATAGATAGATAGATAGATAGATGATTGATTGATAGATAGATAGATAGATAGATAGATAGATGATGGATGGATGGATAGATAGATAGATAGATAGATAGATAGGAGAATAGATAGGGGAGGATATAGATAGGAGGATAGATAGGAGGATAGATAGATAGGAGAATAGATAGATAGGAGGATAGATAGGAGGATAGATAGATAGGAGAATAGATAGGAGGATAGATAGATGGATAGATAGGAGGATAGATAGATAGGAGAATAGATAGGAGGATAGATAGATAGATAGATAGATAGATAGATGATGGATGGATGGATAGATAGATAGATAGATAGATAGATAGGAGAATAGATAGGGGAGGATATAGATAGGAGGATAGATAGGAGGATAGATAGATAGGAGAATAGATAGATAGGAGGATAGATAGGAGGATAGATAGATAGGAGAATAGATAGGAGGATAGATAGATGGATAGATAGGAGGATAGATAGATAGGAGAATAGATAGGAGGATAGATAGATAGATAGATGGATGGATAGAGAGACTACGTGCAAACCATACCATGAGGGTGGGTTGAGTCTGCCTCTGACAAGATTGCTTTTCCCTATGACAACTCTATGTTGGGTGCATTTCACATCAGATTGAGCTAAGACCCTTACAGAATTCCCTCAAGCTTCTCTAACTTCCTCCCTAAATTTTGCAGTAACCAGCAGAACGTCAACGAGCATGAGCATGCCAACAAAGTGATGCATTCACAGACTCTTGTATTGATGTACTCCTTCCCCCACACACCAGAAGCACCCGCATACCGATGCACATAAGATAAATCTTTCACACTAAACTGTTTCCATCCAGACATTCTTTGCCCAGCATGCATCTGGCCTAATTGCTTGGAAAGGCCGGGTACCTTTGCTGGCATACCTTAGTCAAAACTTGAAAAGTATATAGTTGCTTAAAATCAAGTGACCTCTGTCTGACATTGCCAATTATCGCATTCTAAGTTGGCAATCGCATGGTCTTGGCTCCTCCCTAGACTTGTACGGGGAATTGGTCACCTGCAGCTGTTGCTTGACCACCATGAGTTTCCGTTCTCTGCACCAGAGAACTATCATGTGGTAGGCCATCTTGAAAGTGAGAAGCCCTACAAACTTGTGGGTGCGCTACGATCTGTTGGCCGATTGATGACTTGACAGATCTCATTACAGCACTTCCTGTGTTGTCCTAGCCACAGCTAAGCAGGCCATGCCAGAATCAACATTCAGACTAGAGCAGGGATTCTCACCCCCTGGGGGTAAAAACATGTCATGGGGTAAATAATTGCCATACCTGATAATTGAACAAGGAAAAGGGTTCTAGACCTCTAAACTTACCTGAGGTCACTATTTCTTCTTATTATTATTCAGACTATTGCCTTTGGTCTGTGATTGTGTTCATTGTTTTACTACTATGTATGTAATGGACTATATAATTTCTTTCTTTATCAAAGTATATTACTATATTTTATGCAAAACCTAGATAATAATCTTATCTTCTTACTTTTCTGTGCCTTTATGATGGCTATGCATTTTTTGTATGGGAGTAAGGGGATAAATGTCGAAATACATTCAGGCTGGGGGGGGGGTAAATGATGGAGGAACGGTTGAGAATCCCTGGTCACTAGAGGCATGGGATGTGTACTGCATAGCCATAGAGCAATGGCTGCTAATTAACCCTTACTGCACATAATATTATCAACCATTAATGTGTTATTGTTTTTGTGATCCTTTACCTTGTATGGGCTGAGGGATGCTCTCAAGGGAATAGATGTTTGTAGATGGTGAACTAGCAGAATAGTTTGCATGGGAAATGTCGGTGGGTGTGGAGGCCACAACACGCTCTGCTGCCCTTTGACCACACCCATCTCCATCAATGTTTGCATATTGGATTCCAACCCTGAATATTTGAACCCCTGAAAATAGATACTTCTCTGTGGATGGCTCACTCAAATCACCGTGACTCAACTGCACTGCTGTGCATGTGTAGCATGCATGTGTATGTATAATGAGATCCACGTCTATCACTGGACTGCTGTGCACATGTAGCATGCATGTGTATGTATAATGAGATCCACGTCTATCACTGGACTGCTGTGCACATGTAGCATGCATGTGTATGTATAATGAGATCCACGTCTATCACTGGACTGCTGTGCACATGTAGCATGCATGTGTATGTGGAATGAAATCCACGACTGTCTATCACATGGGCAGAAATGGCAGGCTTGCTTCTCAAGATTGCAATTCCTCCTCCTCCCTAAAACTACTCATTCTCTTCCTCTGTGCCTGTAGCTACACACTCGCCTCATTTGGAGGGGGGGGGATACTGTGGGATATCTCTTTCCAGCCCCTAACCCCTTACCCCCACCCACAAGAATTTTTAAATTACAATACTAATTTCATTGCGATTTTGCTTCGACTTTTTATCAGAAATAATTATCAATCCAAAATTGGTATTAAAAATATAAATATTTATTAAATTCCTGTGGGAGGATACCCAAGGTGCTTCAAGGACGCACAAACTGTCGTATCATTCCATTATTAAAAATATGTTTGGGTTCCTTTTGTTTTGATATGCCATTCAGAGGCAGAGGCCGAGCCAATTTGGAAATAAAATGTCTGCTCATGCCAATTTTTTAGCTGGCATTATCTGATATTAGCTCTTTCTCTGGGAGACTTGCATTGTCCTGCTGGAGTCCTCTGGTAATTATTGTCTCGGCACCAAGGGAATGTGTGTGTTGTAGAACCTCTGAGCGTGCCTCCACGGCTGATGGTAGGAGTCCACCCACCCTCAGCACAAAGGTTTGCTACGTGTGTGCCAGCCAGCATGCTATTCACGCTGGGAGCTGCGGAGCTGGAGGACAGCCAACTAGCGAGAGAAACGTGGGAAGTAGATTGAGGTGACAAAGAGAGACCAGACCAGCGCAACAAAGGATGAGAGCAAGATGACAAGACTGTCTGGATTTGCGTAGAAGAAAGAGAGTGAGAGGTTGGTTAGCGTTGAGTGTATTCTGCTCCACCATGTGGCCAAATATGCACACAAAGGTTTGTCTTGTTCGTGGCTAGCTATCGTTATTGAGGGGTGACCGGTACTGGTACTACCTTTCCCAGGGCTGCCCGGGACTCCAGGGGTACTTGGTACCATCCAGGGGGTACTTGGTACCATCCAGAATTTGTAACAGTTACTATTATTATTAATTTATGAAATGAGCTGTGGAGATGCGTGGTGGGCGAGTAGATGCTAGCTCATGACACTGGAAACACACAGGTAGATACTGCTAGCACTGGCTCCAGGACACTGGAAACACCCAGGTAGATCTAATACTAGCACTGGCTCCAGGACACTGGAAACACCCAGGTAGATCTAATGCTAGCACTGGCTCCAGGACACTGGAAACACCCAGGTAGATCTAATACTAGCCCTGGCTCCAGGACACTGGAAACACCCAGGTAGATCTAATACTAGCACTGACTCCAGGACACTGGAAACACCCAGGTAGATCTAATGCTAGTACTGGCTGGTGACACTGGAAACACCCAGGTAGATCTAATACTAGCACTGGCTCCAGGACACTGGAAACACCCAGGTAGATCTAATACTAGCACTGACTCCAGGACACTGGAAACACCCAGGTAGATCTAATGCTAGCACTGGCTCCATGACACTGGAAACACCCAGGTAGATCTAATACTAGCACTGGCTCCAGGACACTGGAAACACCCAGGTAGATCTAATGCTAGCACTGGCTCCAGGACACTGGAAACACCCAGGTAGATCTAATACTAGCACTGGCTCCAGGACACTGGAAACACCCAGGTAGATCTAATACTAGCACTGGCTCCAGGACACTGGAAACACCCAGGTAGATCTAATGCTAGCACTGACTCCAGGACACTGGAAACACCCAGGTAGATCTAATGCTAGCACTGGCTGGTGACACTGGAAACACCCAGGTAGATCTAATACTAGCACTGACTCCAGGACACTGGAAACACCCAGGTAGATCTAATGCTAGCACTGGCTGGTGACACTGGAAACACCCAGGTAGATCTAATACTAGCACTGACTCCAGGACACTGGAAACACCCAGGTAGATCTAATGCTAGCACTGGCTGGTGACACTGGAAACACCCAGGTAGATCTAATACTAGCACTGGCTCCAGGACACTGGAAACACCCAGGTAGATCTAATACTAGCACTGACTCCAGGACACTGGAAACACCCAGGTAGATCTAATGCTAGTACTGACTCCAGGACACTGGAAACACCCAGGTAGATCTAATGCTAGCACTGGCTGGTGACACTGGAAACACCCAGGTAGATCTAATGCTAGCACTGGCTCCAGGACACTGGAAACACCCAGGTAGATCTAATACTAGCACTGACTCCAGGACACTGGAAACACCCAGGTAGATCTAATACTAGCACTGGCTCCAGGACACTGGAAACACCCAGGTAGATCTAATGCTAGCACTGGCTGGTGACACTGGAAACACCCAGGTAGATCTAATACTAGCACTGGCTCCAGGACACTGGAAACACCCAGGTAGATCTAATGCTAGTACTGGCTCCAGGACACTGGAAACACTCTAATGCTAGTACTGACTCCAGGACACTGGAAACACCCAGGTAGATCTAGTGCTAGCACTGGCTGGTGACACTGGAAACACCCAGGTAGATCTAATACTAGCACTGGCTCCAGGACACTGGAAACACCCAGGTAGATCTAATACTAGCACTGGCTCCAGGACACTGGAAACACCCAGGTAGATCTAATACTAGCACTGACTCCAGGACACTGGAAACACCCAGGTAGATCTAATGCTAGTACTGACTCCAGGACACTGGAAACACCCAGGTAGATCTAATGCTAGCACTGGCTGGTGACACTGGAAACACCCAGGTAGATCTAATACTAGCACTGACTCCAGGACACTGGAAACACCCAGGTAGATCTAATGCTAGCACTGGCTGGTGACACTGGAAACACCCAGGTAGATCTAATACTAGCACTGACTCCAGGACACTGGAAACACCCAGGTAGATCTAATGCTAGTACTGGCTCCAGGACACTGGAAACACTCTAATGCTAGTACTGACTCCAGGACACTGGAAACACCCAGGTAGATCTAGTGCTAGCACTGGCTGGTGACACTGGAAACACCCAGGTAGATCTAATACTAGCACTGACTCCAGGACACTGGAAACACCCAGGTAGATCTAATGCTAGCACTGGCTCCAGGACACTGGAAACACCCAGGTAGATCTAATACTAGCACTGGCTCCAGGACACTGGAAACACCCAGGTAGATCTAATACTAGCACTGGCTCCAGGACACTGGAAACACCCAGGTAGATCTAATACTAGCACTGACTCCAGGACACTGGAAACACCCAGGTAGATCTAATGCTAGCACTGGCTCCAGGACACTGGAAACACCCAGGTAGATCTAATACTAGCACTGGCTCCAGGACACTGGAAACACCCAGGTAGATCTAATACTAGCACTGGCTCCAGGACACTGGAAACACCCAGGTAGATCTAATACTAGCACTGGCTCCAGGACACTGGAAACACCCAGGTAGATCTAATGCTAGCACTGGCTCCAGGACACTGGAAACACCCAGGTAGATCTAATACTAGCACTGGCTCCAGGACACTGGAAACACCCAGGTAGATCTAATACTAGCACTGGCTCCAGGACACTGGAAACACCCAGGTAGATCTAATGCTAGCACTGACTCCGGGACACTGGAAACACCCAGGTAGATCTAATACTAGCACTGGCTCCAGGACACTGGAAACACCCAGGTAGATCTAATGCTAGCACTGGCTCCAGGACACTGGAAACACCCAGGTAGATCTAATGCTAGCACTGGCTCCAGGACACTGGAAACACCCAGGTAGATCTAATGCTAGCACTGACTCCATGACACTGGAAACACCCAGGTAGATCTAATGCTAGCACTGACTCCAGGACACTGGAAACACCCAGGTAGATCTAATGCTAGTACTGACTCCAGGACACTGGAAACACCCAGGTAGATCTAATGCTAGCACTGGCTGGTGACACTGGAAACACCCAGGTAGATCTAATACTAGCACTGACTCCAGGACACTGGAAACACCCAGGTAGATCTAATGCTAGCACTGGCTGGTGACACTGGAAACACCCAGGTAGATCTAATACTAGCACTGGCTCCAGGACACTGGAAACACCCAGGTAGATCTAATACTAGCACTGACTCCAGGACACTGGAAACACCCAGGTAGATCTAATACTAGCACTGGCTCCAGGACACTGGAAACACCCAGGTAGATCTAATACTAGCACTGGCTCCAGGACACTGGAAACACCCAGGTAGATCTAATGCTAGCACTGACTCCGGGACACTGGAAACACCCAGGTAGATCTAATACTAGCACTGGCTCCAGGACACTGGAAACACCCAGGTAGATCTAATGCTAGCACTGGCTCCAGGACACTGGAAACACCCAGGTAGATCTAATACTAGCACTGGCTCGTGACACTGGAAACACCCAGGTAGATCTAATGCTAGCACTGGCTCCAGGACACTGGAAACACCCAGGTAGATCTAATACTAGCACTGGCTGGTGACACTGGAAACACCCAGGTAGATCTAATGCTAGTACTGACTCCAGGACACTGGAAACACCCAGGTAGATCTAATGCTAGCACTGGCTGGTGACACTGGAAACGCCCAGGTAGATCTAATACTAGCACTGGCTCCAGGACACTGGAAACACCCAGGTAGATCTAATGCTAGCACTGACTCCGGGACACTGGAAACACCTAATGCTAGCACTGGCTCCAGGACACTGGAAACACCCAGGTAGCTAGTATTGGCTGTCAAGGCTCTAATTGTGCTGTTCTGCTCTGAACCTGACCGGGAGTACACATGGTCTGATTTGCAGCTGTAGCTGGCGCCACCCAGGGGGGGGGAGGTGGCCCTACCTAATTTAAACATTGCAATTTTGTATTAATTCTTTGTTTTACAGTATAAAATGTAAGCAAGTGGCCACCACTAGTTTAGAACAAGTGGGTTGCAAGCTTCCTGCCTAACTCTTCCTTCCATTTTTGCTGTGCTGGCGAATGCCATGAACCTGTAGCATCTTCTTCTTGCTTACAGGGAACTGTCGTCCTCATCAACATTGTCTTCTAGATGGTGTCTTTTCCTCCTGCCACCACTTGCGCTAATTTTTTCAAACCTCAACTGGGGGGTTGCTTATGACTAAAGCAATAGTGCAGTTGGTGTAAAAAGCATGTCTTAGTGACTGATAACTGCTTTACTCTCTTCTTGAGGAGACGAACTTCACTGGAATACTTTTGCAAAAATCTTAAAATGCTTACCCAGCACACCCCTGTCTGTATTTCGTGAAAAATTAAGGCGCTTGCCTGGAGTGACGAAGAGTGCCTCAAACCTGCTGATGAACTCAGCTGGGACTGGCGGAAGTCACATCGACCTTTCACCCAGACAGTCCATCTCCTGTAGTCAGGATCACCAGACATTTCTGAAGATGCCTCTGGCGAAGGAACTAGTGGAAGCCTCAGTGGCTGCAGGAAACACTCTCTGCCCTCAAGAAAATCTGTCAGAGGTGAAAGGTTCCCGCACAGACAATGGACCGTGCTGAACAGACCGAGGACTGGCGACGTCTGTTTACAGTCATTGGTGCATGCACGTAGCCTAGCCAAAAGCACCACCTCAAGTGGTGCGCCAGAACAGACAGTCGACCACATCATTAACGACCTCCATATCTACAGACCACCCACCACTACCTTCGTGTGGCTGCATGAGACAGAGTTGCGGATATGATAATGGATATATGAGAGAAGAGAAGGAGAAAGCATTCCTCCTCATCACCATTGCTGGTGGGCCCTCACTACTAAGCATGAGAGATCATTTATATTGATGCATTGTGCTGGAACAAGACACCCCACGGATTTCACTATTAAGCATGAGGATCATTTATATTGGTGCATTTTGCTGGAGCAAGATACCCCACGGATTTCACTAAGCATGAGGGATCATTTATATTGATGCATTGTGCTGGAGCAAGACACCCCACGGATTTCACTATTAAGCATGAGGATCATTTATATTGATGCATTTTGCTGGAGCAAGACACCCCACGAATTTCTTATTCAACAATGCAAGTGACGTTGTCTGTAAAGCACACATCCTGGTGTCATTAGCTTTGCAACACTCTTACAACACTCAACAAACTCTCACTTGACGTAACAAAAACCTTCTCATTAATCAACTTGAAATTTACTCCCTCGATGTTTCGACTAGATGCTCTAGCCTTCATCAGGAATAATGACTAGATGCTCTAGCCTTCATCAGGAATAATGACTGGATGCTCTAGCCTTCATCAGGAATAATGACTAGATGCTCTAGCCTTCATCAGGAATAATGACTAGATGCTCTAGCCTTCATCAGGAATAATGACTAGATGCTCTAGCCTTCATCAGGATAATGACTAGATGCTCTAGCCTTCATCAGGAATAATGACTAGATGCTCTAGCCTTCATCAGGAATAATGACTAGATGCTCTAGCCTTCATCAGGAATAATGACTAGATGCTCTAGCCTTCATCAGGAATAATGACTAGATGCTCTAGCCTTCGCCAGGAATAATGACTAGATGCTCTAGCCTTCATCAGGTCATTATTCCTGATGATGCTCTAGCCTCCATCAGTGTGTCTGATGAAGATGCTGGAGTCGAAACATCGAGAGAGTAAATCTCAAGTTGGTAATCAAGAAGGTCGTTGTAACTCTTAGAACTTCTCAGAGCAAAATGTTATAGTTTTACCAAATCAGAGCCTGCAGACAACCAGTAGATTCTCTTTAAGTTACTGTCAGTTTAGAGGATTAATGTTTTGGTTTGCTTCTTTGTTTTGGTGGTGACATTCCATATGCTTGCTCTCCCCACACACACACTGTAGTGAGACACACCATGCATTCTGGTCGTGACATTCCATATGCTTGCTGGGCTAGCTCTCCCCCCACACACACTGTAGTGAGACACCGCATGCATTCTGGTGGTGACATTCCATATGCTTGCTGGGCTAGCTCTCCCCACATACACACTGTAGTGGGACACACCATGCATTCTGGTGGTGACATTCCATATGCTTGCTGGGTTAGCTCTCCCCCCACACACACTGTAGTGAGACACCGCATGCATTCTGGTGGTGACATTCCATATGCTTGCTGGGCTAGCTCTCCCCACACACACACTGTAGTGGGACACCGCATGCATTCTGGTGGTGACATTCCATATGCTTGCTGGGCTAGCTCTCCCCACACACACACTGTAGTGGGACACACCATGCATTCTGGTGGTGACATTCCATATGCTTGCTGGGCTAGCTCTCCCCCCACACACACTGTAGTGGGACACACTAGCATGCATTCTGGTGGTGACATTCCATATGCTTGCTTGGTTAGCTCCCCCCCCACACACACTGTAGTGAGACACCGCATGCATTCTGGTGGAGACATTCCATATGCTTGCTGGGCTAGCTCTCCCCACACACACACTGTAGTGAGACAACGCATGCATTCTGGTGGTGTATATGTACATATGCGTGAGTACTGGCTGGGAATTTTTACAGGACAGTGCTCCTCATGACGAGCGCTGAATAAATTTTAACAGGACATTGCTCCTGCGCGAGCGCTGGATACATTTTAACCGGACAGTGCTCCTCATGCACGAGTTACAGAGACAAGAGGGTGTGGCATGCTCATGTTCCTCAAGCAAAGGCGGTGTCTGAGAAGAAGCATCTCTTCTTCAAGCAAGATCTCAACAATTTACCCTCAAGTCAGGTTCTTTGGTTGGGAATGGTTGCTTTGAAACGCACCTTACATAACTTGTGTAGAGTAGAAGTACAAATCTAGAAGGCTACTAATGTTCTAATTATGTCCAAGCCTACACTAGGGCTAGGGCTAGGGCTAGGGCTAGGGCTACTCTGTCTGTCAACTGTGGTGCACAGATGTTTTTGATGATGTAATCAAGCTAGTTCATGTGGTGTTTTATAATCAGAATTGAGTAAGACCGCACTTGCTATACTATAAGAATGGATGACCCGCGCTCAGTTCTGGTGTCTGGTTTGTGGGGTTCTCGCTCATGGCCAACTGTTACCAAGTCCAAAGGAGGCTGTAGCTGATCCTCTACCAAAATGTCGGCTGTGTTGTTGGTGGAGTTCCCTTCTCCTGTGCAACTGTTACCAAGTCCTGAAGGAGGCCTAGCTGACCCTACATGGGTACAGCTAACATAGCAACAAGACATGGCATGTGCTGACATGTGTAGTGCACAACAACCAAAAAAGAGCGGAAATAAAACTGGACCAGAATCAGTTCGACGACCCTTTACCGTGTATTGGTAAATGAATTTTAAATGGTAAAGGGTCATCTAACAAGTTGCGCTCACAGTCTTTTTTTAAACAGATATAGCATCATATTTTGTTGTCCTTGTTCATTATCCTTTCCCATGTAACTTGCACACAATCATTACAATTTCTGTACCTGAAGACTCCAAATGTTCATCACAACTAATTGATCTTCTAAACATTCTAAAAGATCAAAGTGATAAAGTGAAATATCTAAATATTAAGGTATTTGAAGATAAAATTGTTTTTGTGTATGAAGGATATACCATATCTAGAGACAATATGATTGAATTATCTAGATTTAGATACGTTTTTGCTTACAGGCAGCCAATCAATGGATTATCACATTTCAACAGGATTTAAAAACACAATAGAACTGTTATTGACCGAGGAAAAAATACATGGTAAAGGTCATCAGTGGGTAAATTTGTTGATGACTTGGTCGAGCTAGCTCAAGTGATGAATTACTGTGGAGGTCTTGCTCGGAGGAGGCTGTGACTAACCCCCAACATGAGTACATTGATCAATCATTAACAAGACATGGCATATGCTACAAGGGTTTAGGTTTAGAAGTGCTCGAGTCCAAGTTCAAAGTTGGACTTTGCAGTTCTTAGACTTGAACAGCGGTGTAGTTCTTCTCCGCTTCACTATATAAATAATAATTGAAAAACCACCACTTGGATTGGCAGCTCAAAGGAAAGGAGAGTGTACCCATGTAGACTGCAGCTAATTAGATGACCCCTTACCATTTATATCATCCACCTGGTTAAACGGTAAAGGGTCATCTAACTTGGTCTACATGGGTACACTCACATTTTTGTTGTTGGCATATCAACACATCAACCTGAATAGCACATCAACCTGAATAGCACATCAACCTGAATAATAGATCAACCTGAATAATAGATCAACCTGAATAGTTTTTTGTTGTTGTTGTTGTTTATGTTTGTTGTTGTTGTTTGGTTGTTTTGTTATTATTATTTTCAGTTTGCTGTCCATCCTTATGGCCAACAAAACTCTGCAAACCAACAAACAGGGGAACACAGTCCTCCTCTAATACACCCACTTCTTCTTGTCGTTACACTGGTCAGCAACCTACCACACCTTGTTGGTTTGTTGTTAGAGTCAGCCAGAGACCAGCTACAGCTTCTTCAAGGACTTGTAGAGTAGCACGGGAGAACTCCAGAACTAACTAAGCAAGACACAGACGTTGTTCTAACTACTGCTAACTACTGCTAGCATAAATTGTTGTGTGTTTATTTTCTTTGAGGAAGATATATTCATCAGTGGATCAACTGACCGCTCAGTTCATATGTAGCTGCATAGCAGCGTAGCCGTGAAAAGAGATCTCAGAGCATATGCTCCAGTGATGACCTTTACCAAATCATGATTAAGACAATATTGAATATGTGAGCGGCTCGATTGCACCATCGACAAACACCTCTGCCCACACCCGTTGAGAATGAGTCGTGACTCAAGAGTGTTCAGGTTTTCAAGCTTAAAACAACAACAGTGAACTAGTATATGCAAAGAAGAGTATGGGAGAAAAAGACAGACAGATACATACCTAGATCCTTGAAGGTGGACTTCAAGGTGCTTGTCCCACTTCTAAAGGACACACTGAGAGGTTTTTTTAAATTAATTTATTTAATTTATTTTATTTATTTTATTATTATTATTATTTTTTTTTTAAAGCTAATAAGTGCTGGAACCACATTTAGGCAGCTAGGAAGCTGCCAGTGTAGCTGAGATGTGTGTTTTGGTTTTTGGAGTGCTGTCCGCCATTATAAAAAGTGGGTCAAACCAATATAAGGAATATTATATGCCCTTTTTCAAAATGTGAGACGTCAACCTCCCCCCTTTAATAAAAATTAAAAAAATCAATCACAAAAGCTCATATCTCAGGGGGGAAACAACTAACACTGACAGCTTCTTTGCTGCCTAAATGTTTCAGCCACCATTAGCTCCAATAAGACTTCCAGTGTGTCTTGAATCCTTCATTGTGGTAGTGAGCCTGCAGACATGGTGGGTAATGATAAGACCATTGAAATCCATCGTCAAGGATCTGTGCTTCTTCTATCTCTATCTACATGATGGATGGAGTAATTACGACCATCATCCTTTCCTGCCAGCCATGCAGCCCATTCTCACCTGCATTTCGCAGTTAGCTTGAGAAGGTTGTTGTATTTTGGGGGTATGAGGACCTATGGGGGAGGTAGTTTTGGAGGACTTGTCCGGGCGGGCAGAGGTGGGTGTGGTTTATTGTGGTCTTGGTTTGTTGTTTGTCCTATTTCAGGCTGGCTTGTGACATCTGGTAAGGGTATATTTCAGCTATTAACTGTGAAACCACGTTCTGGTATGTAGCAGGCCAGTCTAGCTTCCGGGCGTTCTCTCGATCGTTCCCTTCACTGTAATGACCATTACCAGTTTTCATAAGCCCGCATTATTTAAGGCAGGTGACCTGTTCATATATTTTTTTAATATATTTTTTTAACAGTGAAGGTATGGTGACTATACATGGTAGATACATATGCCATGCGTGGCAACACCGAGTTCTCCATCCAACTCTCTCCATTGAGGGCTCCCTTTACAGGCCAATACGCAAAACGAATGACTTGTGCCCAGCTCTGCTGAGATTAGAGGACTTCTCGCTTCTATCAAACTGTTACCAAGTCGGTTATAGTTGATCCTCTGCCAAAACATCTGTTGTTTGGTTGGCTGTGCAACTATTACCAAGTCCGTGAAGAAGGCCGTAGGGTACAGTCAGCAATGGCATGTGCTGCTACGTGGATAGTGTATAACAACAACAAATGGACTCTGTAGAATATTGTGCAGTCCTCCACCGCTCAACTTTAATATACAGAAACACATGCACACACAACAACAACAACCACAAATTGAAACAAGAAGAACAATTTTTTTTAAACAAACATGGATTGATTTGTTAAAAAACTAGACTGAACCCACAACCAGTTAGAATGTCCACTACCAGATGACCCTTTACCATTTGTACTTATACCACTTTTTAAAATCAGTATGCTGATTGGTATATGAGGTAAAGGGTTGTCTAGCTGGTTGTGGTCTACACGGGTACAGTCTTGCTTCCTTTTGACAAGCCAATCCTAAAATAGAAGCACTGAAGTTCTTGTATTTGTAACTCGACACGATGCCCTGCAACATGATAGGCTAGCAACCAGGCACAGATGAGATCAGCTTGGCAACTGCCGACAGAGGAGAGTTTTTGTAAGGTGTACAAGTTGGAAGGGCTTTCCCCTGAAGATGGGAAGCACACTTAGGAGTGAGGTCATGGCGTTTCTTGCTTGCTCTGGCATGTAAAAGCAAGAGGAAGGCCATGCAGGAGCTGACCAGACGTCCTGCTAAGGAGATGGTATAGGAACTTGATCTGTGCATGTGTTCAGTATGCTGTTCATGATTACCATATCTCTCCTCTATGGACTATATATATCCAGTCAGTTGTCTTTCCTCTGAATACCAACTCTCTAGTCTGTGCTCATATTGAATGAGGAGCAACACTAGTGGCAGTGCATGCAAGGAATTGTGCATTGCCTCGTCAAGCTTGATAGAGTTTCTACATCCTCACGACAAATGGTGTATACACCTCCATAGCTAGAGCATGTTGAGGATTGAGTCTCTGTTATCTATCTGCACAGCCCATTCTCTCTCCTGTGCAGCCCATTCTCTCTCTCCTGTGCGGCCCATTCTCTCTCCTGTGCAGCCAGTTCTCTCTCCTGTGCAGCCAGTTCTCTCTCCTGTGCAGCCCATTCTCTCTCCTGTGCAGCCAGTTCTCTTTCCCGTGCAGCCCATTCTCTCCCCCATTCTCTCTCCTGTGCAGCCCATTCTCTCTCCTGTGCAGCCCGTTCTCTCTCCTGTGCAGCCCATTCTCTCTCCTGTGCAGCCCATTCTCTCTCCTGTGCAGCCCATTCTCTCTCCTGTGCAGCCCGTTCTCTCTCCTGTGCAGCCCATTCTCTCTCCTGTGCAGCCCATTCTCTCTCCTGTGCAGCCCATTCTCTTTCCTCAATCTCGAAGTCAATCATTTCTCTCGCGATTTTTTTTCCCACTTAAAGACCTTGTTTATGAATGTCCATTATATGCTGACCCATTCATTTTTTTTGATGGGTGAACACATAGTGGTGCATGGCTGCATGGCTGCACAGATGATGGGTGAACACATGTGCCACATGGTGCATGGCTGCACAGATGATGGGTGAACACATGGTACATGGCTGCACAGATGATGGGTGAACACATGTGCCACATGGCTGCACAGATGATGGGTGAACACATGTGCCACATGGTGCCACATGGCTGCACAGATGATGGGTGAACACATGTGCCACATGGTGCCACATGGCTGCACAGATGATGGGTGAACACATGTGCCACATGGTGCCACATGGCTGCACAGATGATGGGTGAACACATGTGCCACATGGTGCCACATGGCTGCACAGATGATGAAGTCTAAACCCTCTAAGCCAATGAGCAAATTTAAGTTGATTATCCAGCAAGTCATTGTATATGTATTGCAGATATAGCCATGCATGACAGTACCCATCCAAGACCCCAGGCATGGGCTTGCTTCACTGACCAATGGGTCCTGGAAGCAAACATGACCTCCCAATCTTCATCTGGTTAATATCTGCAAAGGGGGTGTGGGGGATAAAGAAGGCAGCCTTCTGTTGTTGGCGGAATTAAACATTTATTTTAATGATATCATTCTCTTTTATTGTCTTCTCTTTCCGGGAAGCTAATCCACACACTTGTCACATGCTTCCATTGTTTGTCTGCCTTTGGAATTAGTGGGAGTGGCTGCCGCCTTGGTTGTGTAGTATGTGATGTGGTGTGTCATTCATCAGGGTCATCATATAAGCATGTGCATGTCATGACAACTTGTCCCATCCACCCCCCTCTTCCCCCACCCCACCGGACATGTGGTGTTTACTCATCCGTTATATAATTGTGTTGGAAGCTAGCTAGATAGTAGATCTTTACTTGTTCATGTAACATTGTTGTGGTCTGGCTTTGTGGCTCCTTGGTGAGCAGAAGCCCATGCAAAGCCTTGTGTGGCCAGCTGAAGCCAGTGCCTAGTGTCTAGCTCTACTGATTGTGCAGCCAGTTCTCTCTCCTCTTGCTTGTATGCCTCAGCTAGTAAATGCAAACAACCATTTTCCTCATCCATTAACACACACACTAACCTGTTCATATGCAGGAATATTCTCAGTCTGATGTAAGCTAATAGCATACGTTTTCTCACAAAATCCATGGGGTGTCGCTGCTACTCCCCAGTGTGTCGCTGCTACTCCCCAGTGTGTGGCTGCTACTCCCCAGTGTGTGGCAGCTACTCCCCAGTGTGTGGCTGCTACTCCCCCAGTGTGTGGCTGCTACTCCCCCCCAGTGTGTGGCTGCTACTCCCCCAGTGTGTGGCAGCTACTCCCCAGTGTGTCGCTGCTACTCCCCCAGTGTGTGGCTGCTACTCCCCCCCAGTGTGTGCAGCTACTCCCCAGTGTGTGGCAGCTACTCCCCCAGTGTGTGGCTGCTACTCCCCCCCAGTGTGTGTGGCTACTCCCCCAGTGTGTGGCTGCTACTCCCCCCCAGTGTGTGTGGCTACTCCCCCAGTGTGTGTGGCTACTCCCCCAGTGTGTGGCAGCTACTCCCCAGCTACTCCCCAGTGTGTGGCAGCTACTCTGCTACTCCCCAGTGTGTGGCAGCTACTCCCCAGTGTGTGGCTGCTACTCCCCAGTGTGTGGCAGCTACTCCCCCAGTGTGTGGCAGCTACTCCCCCAGTGTGTGGCAGCTACTCCCCAGTGTGTGGTAGCTACTCCCCAGTGTGTGGCAGCTACTCCCCCAGTGTGTGGCTACTCCCCCAGTGTGTGGCTGCTACTCCCCCAGTGTGTGGCAGCTACTCCCCCAGTGTGTGGCAGCTACTCCCCCAGTGTGTGGCAGCTACTCCCCCAGTGTGTGGCGGCTACTCCCCCAGTGTGTGGCAGCTACTCCCCCAGTGTGTGGCTGCTACTCCCCCAGTGTGTGGCAGCTACTCCCCCAGTGTGTGGCAGCTACTCCCCCAGTGTGTGGCTGCTACTCCCCAGTGTGTGGCAGCTACTCCCCCCAGTGTGTGGCAGCTACTCCCCCAGTGTGTGGCAGCTACTCCCCCAGTGTGTGGCTGCTACTCCCCCAGTGTGTGGCAGCTACTCCCCCAGTGTGTGGCAGCTACTCCCCCAGCTACTCCCCAGTGTGTGGCAGCTACTCCCCAGTGTGTGGCTGCTACTCCCCCAGTGTGTGGCAGCTACTCCCCAGTGTGTGGCAGCTACTCCCCCAGTGTGTGGCAGCTACTCCCCCAGTGTGTGGCAGCTACTCCCCCAGTGTGTGGCAGCTACTCCCCAGTGTGTGGCAGCTACTCCCCCAGTGTGTGGCTGCTACTCCCCCAGTGTGTGGCAGCTACTCCCCAGTGTGTGGCAGCTACTCCCCAGTGTGTGGCTGCTATTCCCCCAGTGTGTGGCAGCTACTTCCCAGTGTGTGGCAGTGTGTGGCTGCTATTCCCCAGTTGCTGAGGCTATTTTGTAAAATAAATTAGGTAGGAATAAAATTTGCTTCAGTCAGTGTTAAAGAAATTTTTTTTGAACCCTAGGTATCCCACTTCCCCCTAGGTATCCCACTTCCCCCTAGGTACCTCACTTCCTCCCCTCACTTCCCTTAGTTAGACTAGTGCACCTGGGTTGAGCTCCTGCATGTGATTTCTAGTGGTGTGGTTGCATTGAAGCCCAATGCTGGGTCAGCTTGAGTGAACTGCCCTTTGCCATGAGACCTCAAGTGAACTCAGTTGAAACCCTATGGCTGTAAGAGTTCTAGTGAACTCCCATCTCACAGGGTCTTTTTGGAGCAATCATCAAAAGCTTCTGCTGGGCATGCTAAGATTCACTGTCAGTTCGACTTCCCTTTGCCAGCAGCTAATTTTGACGTATGCAGAAGAACAAAAGAACAAATTAATAATAAATTTAAAAAAGGGATGTTGTGGGCTGAACCCATGTAGACCACAACTAGTTAGATGATCCTTTACCATTTAAAATCATGTACACCAAACAAACTGATGATTTTATATGGTAAAGGGTCATTTAACTGGTTGTGTTGTTCTGGGATCAGTCTTGTTTTTGACGAGTCAAATCCCAGTGAAGTTTTTTTTTTGTTGTTGTTGAGTTGTTGTTGTTGATTATAATAGTTGAGTGGGCGGACGGCTGTTGTGTCGGTGTCGCCAGAGCTCTAGTTCAGCAACATCAGTGCCCAATGAGTTCTGCAGACTCCGTTGGTTTTGCAACTCCAGCATTTGGTGTCTCCTTTTAAACCTGAGTTTGTTTCTTCTTGCTGTTAATGTTGTTATTGCTGCTGTTGTTGCCTTGTTATTGGAGTCAGCCTGTAGCTAGCACTTGGTAACAGTTGCATGGAGAAACTGCACCATCCCAAACAGCAGATGTTACTGAGGCTTGAGGGCTAGGGCTAGGGCTAGGGCTAGGGCTAGGGCTAGGGCTACTGAGGTGGGAGGTCAGGTCAATTGTTCTGCATAGAGTTCAGCACACGAGCTGGCCGGATTGAGTTGGCAATTTTGATGTGCTCACTCTGTGACCTTTTACTCGTATGCGAGGAAAGATTAATCGCAGCAAAGGTAGTAGTTGAGTGGTGTATTATAGTTGAGTGGTGCATTATAGTTGAGTGGTGTATTATAGTTGAGTGGTGTATTATAGTTGAGTGGTGTATTATAGTTGAGTGGTGTATTATAGTTGAGTGGTGTATTATAGTTGAGTGGTGTATTATAGTTGAGTGGTGCATTATAGTTGAGTGTGTATTATAGTTGAGTGGTGTATTATAGTTGAGTGGTGTATTATAGTTGAGTGGTGCATTATAGTTGAGTGGTGCATTATAGTTGAGTGGTGTATTATAGTTGAGTGTGTATTATAGTTGAGTGGTGTATTATAGTTGAGTGGTGTATTATAGTTGAGTGTGTATTATAGATGATTATAGTTGAGTGGTGTATTATAGTTGAGTGGTGTATTATAGTTGAGTGGTGTATTATAGTTGAGTGGTGTATTATAGTTGAGTGGTGTATTATAGTTGAGTGGTGTATTATAGTTGAGTGGTGTATTATAGTTGAGTGGTGTATTATAGTTGAGTGGTGTATTATAGTTGAGTGGTGTATTATAGTTGAGTGGTGTATTATAGTTGAGTGGTGTATTATAGTTGAGTGGTGTATTATAGTTGAGTGATGTATTATAGTTGAGTGGTGTATTATAGTTGAGTGGTGTATTATAGTTGAGTGGTGTATTATAGTTGAGTGTTGTATTATAGTTGAGTGGTGTATTATAGTTGAGTGGTATATTATAGTTGAGTGTTGTATTATAGTTGAGTGGTGCATTATAGTTGAGTGGTGCATTATAGTTGAGTGTTGTATTATAGTTGAGTGGTGTATTATAGTTGAGTGGTGTATTATAGTTGAGTGTTGTATTATAGTTGAGTGGTGCATTATAGTTGAGTGGTGCATTATAGTTGAGTGTTGTATTATAGTTGAGTGGTGCATTATAGTTGAGTGGTGCATTATAGTTGAGTGTTGTATTATAGTTGAGTGGTGTATTATAGTTGAGTGGTGTATTATAGTTGAGTGTTGTATTATAGTTGAGTGGTGTATTATAGTTGAGTGGTATATTATAGTTGAGTGTGTATTATAGTTGAGTGGTGTATTATAGTTGAGTGGTGTATTATAGTTGAGTGGTGTATTATAGTTGAGTGGTGTATTATAGTTGAGTGGTGTATTATAGTTGAGTGGTGTATTATAGTTGAGTGGTGCATTATAGTTGAGTGTGTATTATAGTTGAGTGGTGTATTATAGTTGAGTGGTGTATTATAGTTGAGTGGTGTATTATAGTTGAGTGGTGTATTATAGTTGAGTGTATTATAGTTGAGTGGTGCATTATAGTTGAGTGTGTATTATAGTTGAGTGGTGTATTATAGTTGAGTGGTGTATTATAGTTGAGTGGTGTATTATAGTTGAGTGGTGTATTATAGTTGAGTGATGTATTATAGTTGAGTGGTGTATTATAGTTGAGTGGTGTATTATAGTTGAGTGTGTATTATAGTTGAGTGGTGTATTATAGTTGAGTGTGTATTATAGTTGAGTGGTGTATTATAGTTGAGTGTGTATTATAGTTGAGTGGTGCATTATAGTTGAGTGTGTATTATAGTTGAGTGTGTATTATAGTTGAGTGGTGCATTATAGTTGAGTGGTGTATTATAGTTGAGTGGTGTATTATAGTTGAGTGGTGTATTATAGTTGAGTGGTGTATTATAGTTGAGTGGTGTATTATAGTTGAGTGGTGTATTATAGTTGAGTGGTGCATTATAGTTGAGTGGTGCATTATAGTTGAGTGATGTATTATAGTTGAGTGGTGTATTATAGTTGAGTGGTGTATTATAGTTGAGTGGTGTATTATAGTTGAGTGGTGTATTATAGTTGAGTGGTGTATTATAGTTGAGTGGTGTATTATAGTTGAGTGGTGTATTATAGTTGAGTGGTGTATTATAGTTGAGTGGTGTATTATAGTTGAGTGGTGTATTATAGTTGAGTGGTGTATTATAGTTGAGTGGTGTATTATAGTTGAGTGGTATATTATAGTTGAGTGGTGTATTATAGTTGAGTGGTGTATTATAGTTGAGTGGTGTATTATAGTTGAGTGGTGTATTATAGTTGAGTGGTGCATTATAGTTGAGTGGTGTATTATAGTTGAGTGGTGCATTATAGTTGAGTGGTGTATTATAGTTGAGTGGTGTATTATAGTTGAGTGGTGTATTATAGTTGAGTGGTGTATTATAGTTGAGTGGTATATTATAGTTGAGTGGTGTATTATAGTTGAGTGGTGTATTATAGTTGAGTGGTGTATTATAGTTGAGTGGTGTATTATAGTTGAGTGGTGCATTATAGTTGAGTGGTGTATTATAGTTGAGTGGTGTATTATAGTTGAGTGGTGTATTATAGTTGAGTGGTGTATTATAGTTGAGTGGTGCATTATAGTTGAGTGTGTATTATAGTTGAGTGGTGTATTATAGTTGAGTGGTGTATTATAGTTGAGTGGTGTATTATAGTTGAGTGGTGTATTATAGTTGAGTGGTGTATTATAGTTGAGTGGTGTATTATAGTTGAGTGGTGTATTATAGTTGAGTGGTGTATTATAGTTGAGTGGTGTATTATAGTTGAGTGGTGTATTATAGTTGAGTGGTGCATTATAGTTGAGTGTTGTATTATAGTTGAGTGGTGTATTATAGTTGAGTGGTATATTATAGTTGAGTGTGTATTATAGTTGAGTGGTGTATTATAGTTGAGTGGTGTATTATAGTTGAGTGATGTATTATAGTTGAGTGGTGTATTATAGTTGAGTGGTGTATTATAGTTGAGTGGTGTATTATAGTTGAGTGGTGTATTATAGTTGAGTGGTGTATTATAGTTGAGTGGTGTATTATAGTTGAGTGGTGTATTATAGTTGAGTGGTGTATTATAGTTGAGTGGTGCATTATAGTTGAGTGTTGTATTATAGTTGAGTGGTGTATTATAGTTGAGTGGTATATTATAGTTGAGTGGTGATTATAGTTGAGTGGTGTATTATAGTTGAGTGGTGTATTATAGTTGAGTGGTGTATTATAGTTGAGTGTGTATTATAGTTGAGTGGTGCATTATAGTTGAGTGTGTATTATAGTTAAGTGGTGTATTATAGTTGAGTGGTGTATTATAGTTGAGTGGTGCATTATAGTTGAGTGGTGTATTATAGTTGAGTGATGCATTATAGTTGAGTGGTGCATTATAGTTGAGTGGTGATTATAGTTGAGTGGTGTATTATAGTTGAGTGGTGTATTATAGTTGAGTGGTGTATTATAGTTGAGTGGTGTATTATAGTTGAGTGGTGTATTATAGTTGAGTGGTGTATTATAGTTGAGTGGTGTATTATAGTTGAGTGGTGTATTATAGTTGAGTGGTGTATTATAGTTAAGTGGTGCATTATAGTTGAGTGGTGTATTATAGTTGAGTGGTGTATTATAGTTGAGTGTGTATTATAGTTGAGTGGTATATTATAGTTGAGTGGTGTATTATAGTTAAGTGGTGCATTATAGTTGAGTGATGTATTATAGTTGAGTGGTGTATTATAGTTGAGTGGTGTATTATAGTTGAGTGGTGTATTATAGTTGAGTGTGTATTATAGTTGAGTGGTTGAGTGGTGTATTATAGTTGAGTGATGTATTATAGTTGAGTGGTGTATTATAGTTGAGTGGTGTATTATAGTTGAGTGGTGTATTATAGTTGAGTGGTGATTATAGTTGAGTGGTGATTATAGTTGAGTGGTGTATTATAGTTGAGTGGTGTATTATAGTTGAGTGGTGTATTATAGTTGAGTGGTGTATTATAGTTGAGTGGTGATTATAGTTGAGTGGTGATTATAGTTGAGTGGTGCATTATAGTTGAGTGGTGTATTATAGTTGAGTGATGTATTATAGTTGAGTGGTGCATTATAGTTGAGTGATTATAGTTGAGTGGTGTATTATAGTTGAGTGGTGTATTATAGTTGAGTGTGTATTATAGTTGAGTGGTGTATTATAGTTGAGTGGTGTATTATAGTTGAGTGGTGCATTATAGTTGAGTGGTGATTATAGTTGAGTGGTGTATTATAGTTGAGTGGTGATTATAGTTGAGTGGTGTATTATAGTTGAGTGGTGTATTATAGTTGAGTGGTGTATTATAGTTGAGTGGTGTATTATAGTTGAGTGGTGTATTATAGTTGAGTGGTGTATTATAGTTGAGTGGTGTATTATAGTTGAGTGGTGTATTATAGTTGAGTGGTGTATTATAGTTGAGTGGTGTATTATAGTTGAGTGGTGTATTATAGTTGAGTGGTGTATTATAGTTGAGTGGTGTATTATAGTTGAGTGATGTATTATAGTTGAGTGGTGTATTATAGTAGAGTGGTGTATTATAGTTGAGTGGTGTATTATAGTTGAGTGGTGTATTATAGTTGAGTGGTGCATTATAGTTGAGTGGTGTATTATAGTTGAGTGGTGTATTATAGTTGAGTGGTATATTATAGTTGAGTGGTGTATTATAGTTGAGTGGTGTATTATAGTTGAGTGGTGTATTATAGTTGAGTGGTGTATTATAGTTGAGTGGTGTATTATAGTTGAGTGGTGATTATAGTTGAGTGGTGATTATAGTTGAGTGGTGATTATAGTTGAGTGGTGATTATAGTTGAGTGGTGTATTATAGTTGAGTGGTGTATTATAGTTGAGTGGTGTATTATAGTTGAGTGGTGTATTATAGTTGAGTGGTGTATTATAGTTGAGTGGTGTATTATAGTTGAGTGGTGTATTATAGTTGAGTGGTGTATTATAGTTGAGTGGTGCATTATAGTTGAGTGGTGTATTATAGTTGAGTGGTGTATTATAGTTGAGTGGTGTATTATAGTTGAGTGGTGTATTATAGTTGAGTGGTGTATTATAGTTGAGTGGTGTATTATAGTTGAGTGGTGATTATAGTTGAGTGGTGTATTATAGTTGAGTGGTGTATTATAGTTGAGTGGTGTATTATAGTTGAGTGGTGTATTATAGTTGAGTGATGTATTATAGTTGAGTGGTGTATTATAGTTGAGTGATGTATTATAGTTGAGTGGTGTATTATAGTAGAGTGGTGTATTATAGTTGAGTGGTGTATTATAGTTGAGTGGTGTATTATAGTTGAGTGGTGCATTATAGTTGAGTGGTGCATTATAGTTGAGTGGTGTATTATAGTTGAGTGGTATATTATAGTTGAGTGGTGTATTATAGTTGAGTGGTGTATTATAGTTGAGTGGTGTATTATAGTTGAGTGGTGTATTATAGTTGAGTGGTGCATTATAGTTGAGTGGTGTATTATAGTTGAGTGGTGTATTATAGTTGAGTGGTGTATTATAGTTGAGTGGTGCATTATAGTTGAGTGTTGTATTATAGTTGAGTGGTGTATTATAGTTGAGTGGTATATTATAGTTGAGTGTGTATTATAGTTGAGTGGTGTATTATAGTTGAGTGGTGTATTATAGTTGAGTGATGTATTATAGTTGAGTGGTGTATTATAGTTGAGTGGTGTATTATAGTTGAGTGGTGTATTATAGTTGAGTGGTGTATTATAGTTGAGTGGTGTATTATAGTTGAGTGGTGTATTATAGTTGAGTGGTGTATTATAGTTGAGTGGTGATTATAGTTGAGTGGTGTATTATAGTTGAGTGGTGTATTATAGTTGAGTGGTGTATTATAGTTGAGTGGTGCATTATAGTTGAGTGGTGTATTATAGTTGAGTGGTGTATTATAGTTGAGTGGTGTATTATAGTTGAGTGTGTATTATAGTTGAGTGTGTATTATAGTTGAGTGGTGTATTATAGTTGAGTGGTGTATTTTAGTTGAGTGGTGTATTATAGTTGAGTGGTGTATTATAGTTGAGTGATGTATTATAGTTGAGTGGTGTATTATAGTTGAGTGGTGTATTATAGTTGAGTGGTGTATTATAGTTGAGTGGTGTATTATAGTTGAGTGTGTATTATAGTTGAGTGGTGTATTATAGTTGAGTGGTGTATTATAGTTGAGTGGTGTATTATAGTTGAGTGGTGTATTATAGTTGAGTGGTGTATTATAGTTGAGTGGTGTATTATAGTTGAGTGATGTATTATAGTTGAGTGGTGTATTATAGTTGAGTGGTGTATTATAGTTGAGTGGTGATTATAGTTGAGTGGTGTATTATAGTTGAGTGGTGTATTATAGTTGAGTGGTGATTATAGTTGAGTGGTGTATTATAGTTGAGTGGTGTATTATAGTTGAGTGGTGTATTATAGTTGAGTGGTGTATTATAGTTGAGTGGTGATTATAGTTGAGCGGTGTATTATAGTTGAGTGGTGCATTATAGTTGAGTGGTGTATTATAGTTGAGTGGTGTATTATAGTTGAGTGGTGTATTATAGTTGAGTGTGTTATAGTTGAGTGGTGTATTATAGTTGAGTGGTGTATTATAGTTGAGTGGTGTATTATAGTTGAGTGGTGTATTATAGTTGAGTGTGTATTATAGTTGAGTGGTGTATTATAGTTGAGTGGTGTATTATAGTTGAGTGGTGTATTATAGTTGAGTGGTGATTATAGTTGAGTGATGTATTATAGTTGAGTGGTGTATTATAGTTGAGTGGTGTATTATAGTTGAGTGGTGCATTATAGTTGAGTGGTGCATTATAGTTGAGTGGTGTATTATAGTTGAGTGGTGTATTATAGTTGAGTGGTGTATTATAGTTGAGTGGTGTATTATAGTTGAGTGGTGTATTATAGTTGAGTGGTGTATTATAGTTGAGTGGTGTATTATAGTTGAGTGGTGTATTATAGTTGAGTGGTGTATTATAGTTGAGTGGTATATTATAGTTGAGTGGTGTATTATAGTTGAGTGGTGTATTATAGTTGAGTGGTGTATTATAGTTGAGTGGTATATTATAGTTGAGTGGTGTATTATAGTTGAGTGGTGTATTATAGTTGAGTGGTGTATTATAGTTGAGTGGTGTATTATAGTTGAGTGGTGTATTATAGTTGAGTGTGTTATAGTTGAGTGGTGTATTATAGTTGAGTGGTGTATTATAGTTGAGTGATGTATTATAGTTGAGTGGTGTATTATAGTTGAGTGGTGTATTATAGTTGAGTGGTGTATTATAGTTGAGTGGTGTATTATAGTTGAGTGTGTATTATAGTTGAGTGGTGTATTATAGTTGAGTGATGTATTATAGTTGAGTGGTGTATTATAGTTGAGTGGTGTATTATAGTTGAGTGGTGTATTATAGTTGAGTGGTGTAGTTGAGTGGTGTATTATAGTTGAGTGGTGTATTATAGTTGAGTGAGTGGTGCATTATAGTTGATTATAGTTGAGTGGTGTATTATAGTTGAGTGGTGTATTATAGTTGAGTGGTGTATTATAGTTGAGTGGTGTATTATAGTTGAGTGGTGTATTATAGTTGAGTGAGTGGTGCATTATAGTTGATTATAGTTGAGTGGTGTATTATAGTTGAGTGGTGTATTGAAAATTTGGAGTCTTCCGGACTAAAATTATTATGAATGGGACCTATTGTATGCAAGGAAATGCAAGAATATAGATAGATAGATAGAAGATGGATTCTGAAAGTCATGGTTTTTATGGGTTTGGGGGTCTAGCGGTTCACTTCCTTAGCAAAAGATTTGCAGCACATGCTGGGTGCATTTTTTTTAAAGGTAATCATCACAGCCGTATCTACCATAGAATAAATTTTTCTTTTAGGCCATGAGATGCATGGCAGACCTGTACAGGGACTTCTAGTACACTCCCTGATGACCCTGAAGATGGATGAAGTGTGTAGAAGCTAGGGTATGGTTGCTGGAGGCTTTACTCATATGCTATTAGTTCTTAGCCAGGAAGAAAAAAGGTTCAAAGCCAAAATTTTGGTCTGCCAAGACCTCCCCCCCCTAAATAAACTTGCCTTGACTCTAGCTCTGATTCTAACACCTTGCCCCTGCCTTGCCCCTGCCTTGCCCCTGCCTTGCCCCTGCCTTGCCCCTGCCTTGCCCCTGCCTTGCCCCTGCCTTGCCCCTGCCTTGCCCTTGCCCTTGCCTTGCCCTTGCCTTGCCCTGCCTTGCCCCTGCCTTGCCCCTGCCTTGCCCTTGCCTTGCCCTTGCCTTGCCCCTGCCTTGCCCCTGCCTTGCCCCTGCCTTGCCCCTGCCTTGCCCCTGCCTTGCCCTTGCCCTTGCCCTTGCCTTGCCCCTGCCTTGCCCTTGCCTTGTCCCTGCCTTGCCCTTGCCTTATCCCTGCCTTGTCCCTGCCTTGCCCTTGCCTTGCCCCTGCCTTGCCCCTGCCTTGTCCCTGCCTTACCCTTGCCTGCCTTGCCCCTGCCTTGCCCCTGCCTTGCCCCTGCCTTGCCCCTGCCTTGCCCTTGCCTTGCCCCTGCCTTGCCCCTGCCTTGTCCCCGCCTTGCCCCCGCCTTGCCCCCGCCTTGCCCTTGCCTTGCCCCCGCCTTGCCCCTGCCTTGCTCCTGCCTTGCCCCTGCCTTGACCTGGCCGTTCCCGAGCCAAGAGGTGACTGCTTCTAGTGTGTGCCTAGGTCCTGCTCCGGAGCTTTATTATTAAGGAGCTGGGAATGAAGTTTGTGCAGATGAGCTCTACAACTTACGTATGACTCATTAATAAGTTGGTCTCTGGATACAATCCGAGAGGAAACATAAAAGCTGGTTAAGCAGGTATCTGTACCAAGCACCTACTTGACTTGGTTCTATGCTAAGCAGGTATCTGTATCAAGTACCTACCTAACTATTGGTTCTATGCTAAGCAGGTATCTGTGTCAAGCACCTACTTGACTATTGGTTCTATGCTAAGCAGGTATCTGTATCAAGCACCTACTTGACTATTGGTTCGCAGATATCTCTTTCCTGGCTGTAGGTGTCATATGATGTCCACGCAACGCACTTTGAAAGCAATTCATTTAAAAAATTCATCGCTGGGTTTTATAACAAACTACACTTATGTCAATTATATCAAAAGCCTCCTCTCTGCATGAGCAAAAACTTAAATGCATTGGCTGATGGTAACTAAGCAAACTTTTGAGAAGAATCCAGACCATTCACTCCAGACGATCTGTTCGCGATACTTAATTTGGATGAATTTGGATGAAGTTCTTTTGCAGGTGTTGGACGACGACTGTGGCTTGTCTGTGGGAGAAAGAAGTGATGAGGAAGGAGAAGGCATCTTTCATACAATGGGGACTGCACCGTCGACCCCAACACAGTTCAGTCAATTGTAGTGCTGGATCTAGGTACATTTTAGCGAAGAAACGTTGCCATTCTCTCGGGTTTTATGAACGGTCTGGAGGACACCAGCGAGGAAGAAAGCTCTGACAGTCTGTAGTCCCAGCTAGCTAAACGAATGTTAGCAGAGTATAAACTACAACAGCAGTTTTAGCTATTTCTTCCCGGGTAGTTGGTAGGCTGTGTATAAAACATGCATAAATTCTTCCCGGGTAGTTGGTCGGCTGTGAATAAAACGTGCATAAATTCTTCCCGGGTGGTTGGCTGATAAAGCAAATATGATTATCAGAGTCAAGTATGCAGTGGCAATCGCTCTGGCATTTACTTCGCATTTGGTCCTTCCAACTGCAGCTAGGTTGAGAAGTGTAGAACAACATCCTAATTATCACGGTGCGCAGCGACAACAGCATTGTGGTTAGTATCCACGACAACCAAACATTTACCATAATGTGAGTACCAGAAAACAGGATATGGTTGCATGGAATTCGGTGATCCTGTCAACTAACACATAGTTTGTGTGGGACCAGATAATTGTAGGTTCTCTCCTCAATCCAGCCCTGAAAGAGATAAACACCTACTTTACTATTGGTCCTAGCTTGCACTTGCAATGGTGTGACCATGTCTCCTCCCACTTGAAAGTCGTGTGTTCCCTAATGTCATTGACACCACCGACTTGACAAATGTGTAGACGATGTCCACATATGAAACTCGCCATACAGCCAGCTTTTATGACATCATGCACACTTGTCTTCTGGCTAAGTGGAATTGCGCTTATTTGGTTTGAGATTGTGGCAGCTATATATGTTTGAGGTGTGAGTTTGAAACGTCAGTCCTCACTTTGACGGTGTAACACTCGTAGGGGGGAAGTTTTGCTGAGGCATTCCTAATAAGGAGTTGTGATATTTGTCTGCGAGCTATGTTCTTCAAACAGTGGGGGCAGACATTTTTTCTGCACATTAGAAAGGGGAGAAGAGAAGGACGAGGGTATATCTGGCACACTAGGACTGGAGTGTTAGCTGATAATGTGAGCCATTAGGGTCATAGTTCATTGAAATGTCTATAAAAAATTATTGTGCATATAATATATATTAACTAGACTAGACTGTATATATTTATATGTGATAGCAGAAATAGCAGAAATACCTGCCATCCAGGAAGGATATATTCTCCAAATTGACCCCATTGCATTTCAGTGTTGATTCTCTATCTGTCCTAATTCGGCCGTTAGGCTATCTTTATCTTAAATCTTTGTGGGCTTGGCATGGACATGGGGCATGGCCTAAGCCCCCCAAACTGGATCTAAAACCTTCCTGGGTTCAAGTGGTTTCCATTTATCTGTTGACATGCGTTGGGTGGGCACAAAAGATGACTGAGTCTATAAACCACAGACAGACAGACAGACAGCCAGACAGACATTCTCATTTACATAACCTTTATTGACTGTCTAATAGAAGCTGTGTGGCAAGCATATTCCTCACTGGGTCAACAGACTGGCCTACATAGGTTCCTGGATGCCCTTTGTTGTGGCGTGCCTCCCCCCCAGCTGGGTGACACCTACTGACCCAGCCATCCAGGACAGTGACAGCGGAGCTGGAGGAGGAAGGAGAAGGAAGAAAAAATTGGGAAGCAGTAGGATCTTCTACTCCATGTCTGCCTCACATAACCACTCAGGTGAGCTTCTTGTTGTTGGATGACAGTGTGCTGTTGCCTGCTGTTTCAGTTATTGGTTGCTGCTGCAGTTGTTGTTGCTAGGTAAAGTTGTTTGCTTGTTGCTGTTGTTGCTAGGTAAAGTTCTTTTGTTGTTGTTGCCAGGTAAAGTTGTTTGCTTGTTGCTGTTGTTGCTAGGTAAAGTTGTTTGCTTGTTGCTGTTGTTGCTAGGTAAAGTTCTTTTGTTGTTGTTGCCAGGTAAAGTTGTTTGCTTGTTGCTGTTGTTGCTAGGTAAAGTTGTTTGCTTGTTGTTGTTGCTAGTTAAAGTTGTTTGCTTGTTGCTAGGTAAAGTTGTTTGCTTGTTGCTGTTGTTGCTAAGTAAAATTGTTTGTTGTTGTTATTGTTGTTGTTGATGTGTTACGTATCGTACGTAGATCCACAGTCTTAGTAGTTCAACATTTTCTCTCTATATAGTTCATATGATCTAAAAGATTCTTATCGTATGATTATACTTGTCATACAGACTTCTAAGGGGGAGGGGGGCACCATTAGGGGGGAAATAAATGGTGGGGAAATACCCGAAATTTGTAACTTTCATTATTATTATTATTATTATTATCATTATCATCATTTTATTGTTGTTATTGTTGTTGTTATTTTTATTGTTATTATTACTATTATTATTATTACTATTATTATTATTTGTGGTTAATTTGGTACCAGAGGATAGCTTGTTTCAAGAGCTTTCCAATGTTGTACTTAATGAATGCTAATAGTGTACAGTGATGTCGAGTAACTTCCTTAACCGATTAAGCTCTGACTTGATTTGTGGTTTGTTGTAATAGCCATAACTTTTTTTTTGTAAAAGAATAAACTTCTTGAACTGTTTACATCATTAGAATGGAAATTCAATGACATCATTAGAATGGAAATACAATGACATCATTAGAATGGAAATACAATGACATCATTAGAATGGAGATACAATGACATCATTAGAATGGAGATATAATGACATCATTAGAATGGAGATACAACGACATCATTAGAATGGAAATACAATGACATCATTAGAATGGATATACAATGGCATCATTAGAATGTAAACACAGTGACATCATTAGAATGGAAATACAATGACACGGAAACACAATGACATTAGGGAAATACAATGACATCATTAGAATGGAAATACAATAACATCATTATAATGGAAATACGATGACATCATTAGAATGGAAATACAATAACATCATTATAATGGAAATACAATGACATCATTAGAATGGGAACATCATTATAATGGAAATACAATGACATCATTAGAATGGAAATACAATAACATCATTATAATGGAAATACAATGACATCATTAGAATGGGAACATCATTATAATGGAAATACAATGACATCATTAGAATGGAAATACAATGAGCTGCTGTTTGTATAAGAATCAGTTTCATTGAAGTGAGGTAACAAAAGCTAAGCAACTCTACATCACCGTATGCCTACAACAAAACTTTCACCAATGAAATCCATCCAGCAGCTCCTCCCTGCTCAAGAGTGAAGGCATTCAGAGTGATTCCTGGTAAGCACAGGTGCTCAAGAGTGAAGGCATTCAGAGTGATTCCTGGTAAGCACAGGTGCTCAAGAGTGAAGGCATTCAGAGTGATTCTGGTAAGCACAGGTGCTCAAGAGTGAAGGCATTCAGAGTGATTCCTGGTAAGTACAGGTGCTCAAGAGTGAAGGCATTCAGAGTGATTCCTGGTAAGCACAGGTGCTCAAGAGTGAAGGCATTCAGAGTGATTCTGGTAAGCACAGGTGCTCAAGAGTGAAGGCATTCAGAGTGATTCCTGGTAAGCACAGGTGCTCAAGAGTGAAGGCATTCAGAGTGATTCCTGGTAAGTACAGGTGCTCAAGAGTGAAGGCATTCAGAGTGATTCCTGGTAAGCACAGGTGCTCAAGAGTGAAGGCATTCAGAGTGATTCCTGGTAAGCACAGGTGCTCAAGAGTGAAGGCATTCAGAGTGATTCCTGGTAAGCACAGGTGCTCAAGAGTGAAGGCATTCAGAGTGATTCCTGGTAAGCACAGGTGCTCAAGAGTGAAGGCATTCAGAGTGATTCTGGTAAGCACAGGTGCTCAAGAGTGAAGGCATTCAGAGTGATTCCTGGTAAGCACAGGTGCTCAAGAGTGAAGGCATTCAGAGTGATTCCTGGTAAGCACAGGTGCCTGTGCTGCTTTCCATCGAAGAAGAACTTCCAGAAACAGTAGCAAAAGCCAGGAAGTTGCGATTGTCGGCCACATTTTTGTTGTTGTTGTTGATTTTCCTCCCATCCTGCCCAACCTAACTGGAAGTAACTCAATTAAGTCATCTATTGGGCATGTGCAAACAGAGAATGGGTGCCTAATACAAATTCTTCAATGCACCCTCCCTCCCCGACGATGTCCGAGTTTGTGCCATATGGCACTTGTGCGTTCATTTAATCGGTTTCTAACGGAAAAATTTCAATCGTAAAGTTTGTCAAGTTTACCATAATATTATTAGTTTTCCTGGGTCTATAAAGAGTTTGTTGATGACTTGCATAGTTGTTGATGTGTTACCGAGTTGTTTGTTGATGTTACATAGTTGTTTGTTGTTGTTGACGTGTTACAGAGTTGTTTTTTGTTGATGTTACAGAGTTGTTTGTTGTTGTTGATGTGTTACAGAGTTGTTTGTTGATGTTACATAGTTGTTTGTTGTTGTTGATGTATTGCATAGGTGTTTGTTGTTGATGTATTGCACAGGTGTTTGTTGTTGTTGATGTATTGCATAGGTGTTTGTTGTTGTTGATGTGTTACATAGTTGTTGTTCTCAATGAACTCTCAGTTGACATAATAACATTAAAATCACCTTCTCAATAATCAACTTCAAATTTTATTCACTCGATGTTTCGACTAGATGCTCTAGTCTTCATCATGAATAATGAGATGCTCTAGTCTTCATCATGAATAATGAGATGCTCTAGTCTTCATCATGAATAATGAGATGCTCTAGTCTTCATCATGAATAATGAGATGCTCTAGTCTTCATCATGAATAATGAGATGCTCTAGTCTTCATCAGGAATAATGAGATGCTCTAGCCTTCCTCAGGAATAATGAGATGCTCTAGTCTTCATCATGAATAATGAGATGCTCTAGTCTTCATCATGAATAATGAGATGCTCTAGTCTTCATCATGAATAATGAGATGCTCTAGTCTTCATCAGGAATAATGAGATGCTCTAGCCTTCATCAGGAATAATGAGATGCTCTAGCCTTCATCAGGAATAATGAGATGGTCTAGCCTTCATCAGGAATAATGAGATGCTCTAGTCTTCATCAGGAATAATGAGATGCTCTAGCCTTCATCAGGAATAATGAGATGCTCTCGCCTTCATCAGGAATAATGAGATGCTCTAGCCTTCATCAGGAATAATGAGATGCTCTAGTCTTCATCTAATGAGATGCTCTAGCCTTCATCAGGAATAATGAGATGCTCTAGTCTTCATCAGGAATAATGAGATGGTCTAGCCTTCATCAGGAATAATGAGATGCTCTAGCGAATAATGAGATGCTCTAGTCTTCATCATGAATAATGAGATGCTCTAGTCTTCATCATGAATAATGAGATGCTCTAGCCTTCATCAGGAATAATGAGATGGTCTAGCGTTCATCAGGAATAATGAGATGCTCTAGTCTTCATCAGGAATAATGAGATGCTCTAGCCTTCATCAGGAATAATGAGATGCTCTAGCCTTCATCAGGAATAATGAGGTGCTCTAGCCTTCATCAGGAATAATGAGATGCTCTAGTCTTCATCAGGAATAATGAGATGGTCTAGCCTTCATCAGGAATAATGATGCTCTAGCCTTCATCAGGAATAATGAGATGCTCTAGTCTTCATCAGGAATAATGAGATGGTCTAGCCTTCATCAGGAATAATGAGATGCTCTAGCCTTCATCAGGAATAATGAGATGGTCTAGCCTTCAAGCCTTCATCAGGAATAATGAGATGCTCTAGTCTTCATCATGAATAATGAGATGCTCTAGTCTTCATCATGAATAATGAGATGCTCTAGCCTTCATCAGGAATAATGAGATGGTCTAGCGTTCATCAGGAATAATGAGATGCTCTAGTCTTCATCAGGAATAATGAGATGCTCTAGCCTTCATCAGGAATAATGAGATGCTCTAGCCTTCATCAGGAATAATGAGATGCTCTAGCCTTCATCAGGAATAATGAGATGCTCTAGCCTTCATCAGGAATAATGAGATGGTCTAGCCTTCATCAGGAATAATGAGATGCTCTAGTCTTCATCAGGAATAATGAGATGCTCTAGCCTTCATCAGGAATAAGAGATGCTCTGGCCTTCATCAGGAATAATGAGATGCTCTAGTCTTCATCAGGAATAATGAGATGCTCTAGCCTTCATCAGGAATAATGAGATGCTCTAGTCTTCATCAGGAATAATGAGATGGTCTAGCCTTCATCAGGAATAATGAGATGCTCTAGCCTTCATCAGGAATAATGAGATGCTCTAGCCTTCATCAGGAATAATGAGATGGTCTAGCCTTCATCAGGAATAATGAGATGCTCTAGCCTTCATCAGGAATAATGAGATACTCTAGCCTTCATCAGGAATAATGAGATGCTCTAGCCTTCATCAGGAATAATGAGATGGTCTAGCCTTCATCAGGAATAATGAGATGCTCTAGCCTTCATCAGGAATAATGAGATGTTCTAGTCTTCATCAGGAATAATGAGATGCTCTAGTCTTCATCAGGAATAATGAGATGCTCTAGCCTTCATCAGGAATAATGAGATGCTCTAGCCTTCATCAGGAATAATGAGATACTCTAGCCTTCATCAGGAATAATGAGATGCTCTAGCCTTCATCAGGAATAATGGATGCTCTAGTCTAGAATAATGAGATGCTCTAGCCTTCATCAGGAATAATGAGATGCTCTAGTCTAGAATAATGAGAAGCTCTAGCCTTCATCAGGAATAATGAGATGCTCTAGCCTTCATCAGGAATAATGAGATGCTCTAGCCTTCATCAGGAATAATGAGATGCTCTAGCCTTCATCAGGAATAATGATATGCTCTAGCCTTCATTGATCATAATTGGTGGGTGCTAAATGCTAAGACGTGTAACCATCGCCACATTTGGTTATCCCATCACAAAGAGAGTATCTAGCAGGGTGATGTGGACGAGAGTTCCTGCACGTCCTCGCTGGGTGATTTTGACGAGAGTTCCTGCACGTGCTCACACACTGGGAAGAGGAGGGTGATGTGGACAGAGATCTTGCATGCAGAACTTGTTCGCACACTGGCAAGACTTTCCCCTAAGAACACCACTTGCTCTAATGGCTGCACAAGCCTCCATCAATTCACCTAGCAAGTTATAAGCAATCTATGGCTTTTGGGAAAAACACAAAATAATAGACTCTCAAAGACCTTTATGGTATCATATGCACCCTGGCACTGAGTTATGGTATCGTATGCACCCTGGCACTGAGTTATGGTATCGTATGCACCCTGGCACTGAGTTATGGTATCATATGCACCCTGGCACTGAGTTATGGTATCGTATGCACCCTGGCACTGAGTTATGGTATTGTATGCACCCTGGCACTGAGTTATGGTATCATATGCACCCTGGCACTGAGTTATGGTATCATATGTACCCTAGCACTGAGTTATGGTATCGTATGCACCCTAGCACTGAGTTATGGTATTGTATGCACCCTGGCACTGAGTTATGGTATCATATGCACCCTGGCACTGAGTTATGGTATCATATGTACCCTAGCACTGAGTTATGGTATCGTATGCACCCTAGCACTGAGTTATGGTATTGTATGCACCCTGGCACTGAGTTATGGTATCATATGCACCCTGGCACTGAGTTATGGTATCATATGTACCCTAGCACTGAGTTATGGTATCGTATGCACCCTAGCACTGAGTTATGGTATTGTATGCACCCTAGCATTGAGTTATGGTATCATATGTACCCTGGCACTGAGTTATGCACCCTGGCACTGAGTTATGGTATTGTATGCACCCTGGCACTGAGTTATGGTATTGTATGCACCCTAGCACTGAGTTATGGTATCATATGCACCCTAGCACTGAGTTATGGTATCATATGCACCCTAGCACTGAGTGATGGTATCGTATGCACCCTAGCACTGAGTGATGGTATTGTATGCACCCTAGCACTGAGTGATGGTATTGTATGCACCCTGGCACTGAGTTATGATATTGTATGCACCCTGGCACTGAGTTATGGTATTGTATGCACCCTGGCACTGAGTTATGGTATTGTATGCATCCTGGCACTGAGTTATGGTATCATATGCACCCTGGCACTGAGTTATGGTATTGTATGCACCCTGGCACTGAGTGATGGTATCGTATGCACCCTAGCACTGAGTTATGGTATTGTATGCACCCTGGCACTGAGTGATGGTATTGTATGCACCCTGGCACTGAGTGATGGTATCATATGTACCCTGGCACTGAGTGATGGTATCGTATGCACCCTGGCACTGAGTGATGGTATCGTATGCACCCTGGCACTGAGTGATGGTATCGTATGCACCCTGGCACTGAGTGATGGTATCGTATGCACCCTAGCACTGAAGAGTGATTGTATGCAGCCTGGCACTGAGTCATGTTATCATTATGCACTCTAGTACTTGAGCGAGTTGTCTTGAGAAAACAGTGCCATATATTCCCAATCAAATTTTGGTTCCCGGCATATACTTCACCGAATATTGTTCTTGGCCCTTCCTGAATGTATGTATATACAGGTACTTTGGAACCAGACTCAGAGCACAGCACTGGGGTGGAATAGCAGCTCATTCTCAAACCAACTGCTACTGCCTCATACCTCACCTCACATGTCACATCTTTTCCTAGCTGGTTCATGATGTATGTCTAAATCATATTTCTCAATTTATAATTTAATTAAAAAAGTGGACCACAAATGACGAGTGCAGTGCATTATGATTATATACATATATAAAAAAATTCTATACACAAAATATACACAAAATGACAGACAGGTGGGAAAAAATACACAAAATGACAGACAGAAAAGTTTTCTGGTTAAGTATTGATGGTCCCATGAATTGTACATCCACTGGCTGACTGCTGCTATTGCTGGGAGAGGAAGCCAGTGTTGAAGGTGTCTAAGTTGAGGTGGTTCACTGTGGCATCTTCTGAATCCCCCAGCATCAAATCAATCAAGCTGCTGTTAGCAGAAGTAGTATCGCTGTCGGCATAGAAGTCCCCAAAATTGGTGCTGAAGTCGAAGGTCTTGATGCCTTTCGTGGACCCAGCCGGGGATGTGGTGCTGTTCCCCTTGAAAACGCCTTCTGTGGCCTCCATCTTTGGGGAGTGAGGTCGTGATGAGGGAGCACTGATGGTTTTTAGCTCGGCCTTTCTGGGCTTTGGTCTAGGGCGTGCAATGCTGGTGGGCAAGGATGACAGGGTGTTGTTGTACGAGGAGGAGGAGGACGGGAGGTCTGTGGTGGACTTCGTGGAGGGCATGGAGGAAATGGACGTGGCGAAGGATAGTTTGGGGGAGCTGCATGGTTTCTTAGGAGAGGCAGGACTCTTGTGGCATTGTTTCTTTGTTTCCATTGTACCTATCTTCCACAAAAAACTTGTTTCCGGTGCTGACACTGCTGTTGCTGCTGCTGTTGTAGATGGCGACGGGGGCTGATGGTGCGTGGGAGAAGTGCTGGCGTTCTTGTCCTGACATGCCGACTCGAGGAGAGAGTCATGTGACAAGCTCGGACGTAACGGGTCAAACTCGGCGGCGATGAAATCAATGCAGCTGGAGAGTCTGGTTCTGGTTGTGTGCACGGGAGAGTCCAGCTTGATCATGTTAGGTTGGATTTCACTGCAGTTAGAGTGGCAGGAGGCATCGGAGCAGGTCATGCTGTCCTTACCGGAGTCATACTGGAAGGTCATCTGCCGGAGGGGGTGCTGTTCTGCAGGAGTGATGGTTACATTGGGACTTCCCGGACTGTTGCAGTCTGCTTGGTTGCTTGTGGAGCTATGGAGGCCAAGGAAAGCTGGCTTTAAAATGGAGGAGGCAGCGGGAGGGTGTGGAGAGTGAGACTGACGAGTGGGGTTTGGGAGGGACGAAACCAGAGAAGGCGACTGCTGAGGGGAAGGAGGAGAGATGCTTCCGGCCTTAACAGTAGAAACTGTACAACAACCAAAGAAGAGAAGCTATAAACCAACCAGCCAATACAAGTATGCTTTAGTAATTCATAAACTGCTGACACAGACCATTAATCTGCTCAAATCTATGCCAACTACCCATCTTGATCAAACATGTCCACCGAAACATGTGTATGGCAAGTATCATACTTACATGTGCAGTATGAGGGCAAGAGAAACTGCGGAGAGGGCGAACGGAGATCGGACCACGACCGCTGCCTGGACTTCTTGTCCACATCACTCTGGAGGCTCTTGGTAGGGTTCTGGAAGCGGTAGTTGGCGATGACTGGCTGGTGACGAGTGTGAATGGGTGATGTGGGAACGGAACCGCGCCTGACGAGAGTCTCCGGCTCAGGCACCACCATGAGATGATTTGCATCTATGGGAGTGTGCGCAGGGAGGGGGGGACAACAGAGAGCTAGAAACAGCACTTAGAATGTCACTCGGCTTCCACTCTCTCTCTACCCTAGACCCCTCCCCACCCACTCCCCTCACATGCACCACATACTTTTAAGCTCATCGGAATTATTCCTCCTGTGGTTTTTGAACTTCCTCCAGTCACTTGCTCCTGCACTCCTGCCTAGCAACACAGGAGTAGTCCCACATCTCTCCCACATCTTAAAAGACCCTCCCATCTTGGGTGGAGTTCCATGCCTTTTAAACGACCCTCCTTTTTTCTCTGTGCTTAGCCCCGGGGAGCTGGTCAACCTGTGTATTGTGCGCATGCTTTCCATCCTATCTGGTAAAGGGTTTCCCATCTTGTTTTCCTTGGTCCCGGTCTCATTGCCCCAGAGCTTCCTGATCAGTCTCCGGATGGAGAAAGGCTTGACACGAGGCGGGCGAATGCCGTGCTGCAACGGCTGGTGGTTGCCCCAGTCGCTCTGTTGCTGCTGCTGGGATGAAACGAGGAGAGGAGGAGGAGGACTTGGAGGAGACTGCACTTCCTGGAGAACCTGTGTTGTCTGCTGTGGCTGCAAAGATTGCGTGGGAGAGGCAGGAATGTCCGGGGTCATCACCACACTCCCATCGACCTCCTCTTTGGTGGACTTTTGTTCCTTTTTTACGTTGATCTGGCGGATGAGACGTTCGTACTCCTCCTTCTTCTTGCGCATCTCCATCTTCTCTTCGTCCAGTTCTTTCTTCTTCTTTTCTTGCTCCATGATCTCCTGCTGCAGTGCAATTTCCCTCCGCTCTAGCTCCTGTTAGAGAAAAGAGAAAATGGAAATGTGATGGGCTAAATTAAACCAACAAAAAGTAAATGATTGTATGGCTTTCACACGTGGCAATGCTGACCATGTGCTGGTGTCCACGACAACTCGGACCTCTGTAAACTCATTATTATTATTATTATATTATTTTATTTGTGTGTGGAGAGTGTGTGTGTATGTGTGTGTGTGAGTGTGTGTGAGTGAGTGTGTGTGTGTGAGTGAGTGCAAAGTCCAGCAACTCCCTTGGTTTCCCTCCCTCTTGTTTTGTAAATAATATTATAATTAAATCGTCATCATAATAAGTAGCTTGATGTCGTGGTGAACACCATCAAGGGGATCGTATGTGTAATACAAGTGCTCAAACGTTCACGACATTCACTCGAAAGAATCTGCCAATTTCTTGTGGATTATGGTCTCAATTACATGATAATTCCTACCGTTGCCATGGGTGGCATTTGAACATGGCATGCCATGCTAATAAATTTTAAAAAGTCTCATAATTTCAAAACTGTAAAGTAAATCTCATGATTGTTATTTTTTTGTAGACAAACGTATATTTTATGACTAGACAACATTTTCTTTACTCTGTAATATGTAATAAGCAACAACAGACTCGCCAACTCCAGTCTTTATATTCATTATTCCACAAGGCTTAGGCCAGCTTCATCAGGTGTCATTGGCATGATTCACTAATTAAGAGTACGTGAATGAAAAGGCTGTCACCTATTATAGAGTTCTACACACGGACACACACGAGGTAAATGAATCTGATTACCACACAGAGCCAATAGCAACATACACACACGTGCTACTTACAACTTCCATCTTCTTGAGTTCCAGAAACTTCTTCTGAATCTCACCCCTCCAGAGTGTCTGCATGGACTTGAACTCCTCGTGGCTTGTGGAGATGCAGAACTCGGAATCCATCGTGCTTTTGATGTCGGCCACAATCTCAACGAACGACGGCCTCTCAGTGTGCTCTCTGGCCCAGCAATCTGCGAGAGAAGAGAAAGGTTAATGAGAGGTCAAGAGCTGCATGTGGTTAAACAGCACAGGCATGTACTGGGTGTGTCTCCAGCTCATCGTGACGATTGTCAGGGGCAATTACTTGCCACACAAGTGACAATTCCACACATGTACACATGTGGTCTACACCATCCGAGTCCACCCACGGACTCGGCACTCAATCAGGAAGGTCACATGATCTTGTTTGGGATCAGAGCTGCTGGCAAAGGTTGCCAGACAGTGGGCGAAAATGAGGCAGGAAACAATTGGATTCTCAAATGATGATGTGCAGACATCATCATCATCATCATCATCATCATAGCACTAACCACGGGAATTTGCAAGAGTGTGTGAGCTTACACTTGTTCTAAAGGTAGAGGGTCGCTGAAGGAAGTGCATGCTAGTGTCAGACACACCGAAGGACATTAGAGCCACACTACTCTATCAGACACACTGGAGAACATTAGAGCCAGACTCTATTCTATCAGACACACTGGAGAACATTAGAGCCAGACTCTACTCTATCAGATGCACTGGAGAACATTAGAGCCAGACTATTCTATTGATGTTATGCAGTGCAGATTTGTGACAGAGTTTGAGAAAAAGAGCCAAATCAAAAAGAGACTTCCAAGTCAAATACTTGACATCATCTCTCGACGGTAAGCACCTCTGCCTTCAGGCTTTCTTGGCTTTAGTTCAGGATGCATTCTACGAGCTGATTCAAGTTCGATTCTGTAGGTAATTTTGTGTTCTTTGACCTGATAACAATCACACAGGTGTGATTGTTCTGCAATCGGCTCCTCTACTCAGATCCCTATCCCATATTCACTGGGTGTGGAGGACACTAGGACTTGGCATATTCACTGGGTGTGGAGGACACTAGGACTTGGCATATTCACTGGGTGTGGAGGACACTAGGACTTGGCATACTCACTGGGTGTGGAGGACACTAGGACTTGGCATATTCATTGGGTGTGGAGGACACTAGGATTTGGCATATTCATTGGGTGTGGAGGACACTAAGGACTTGGCATATTCATTGGGTGTGGAGGACACTAGGACTTGGCATTTAAGAAAACATAGGAACATCCTTTGAACGAATAGCAGCTACAGGGCAAATCCTCATCCTCCTTCACACCCCCAAACTTAAACACACCAAATATGGCAAGTAATTACGCACGGGACTACAAGATGGAACAGAGGTCAACAGCTGCACTTAAATTAAAAGACAAACTAAAGGCAGAGAGAGAGAATTAACGATGTGAGGACAATTTGCCAATCATTCTCACTTCCTGTGGATGCCCTGGGGACGGGCACCAGAACCAACAAACAAAGTTTCTGCAAATAGTATGTGCATGAGAGAGTGCTAAAAACAACAATATCGTGGCCGAGGAGAGGCCTATCTTTGCAGCATGCCCAGCAGGTAATCAAAAAATAATTCTAGGGTCACTAAAAACGAAACAAAACTGAAATAAACTTATTCAACAGAACAACATCTTTGCAAGGTTACTGTGCTGTACAAACAGGTATTTAAACCACATAACTCAATGGGAAGAGAGAGAGGGAGGGGAGAGGAAAGGGGAAAAGAAGCTGACCATAATGAGGGCTATTAATTACCACAACCTCTCAGATGCCAGCCACACCTTGTCTTGGAGGACACTTGAGATGTGTTCTCTGTGGCTTACTAATCAACACGTCACAACTTGGCAAGCCACTCAGTGGTGTTCACTATCTCTATCTTAGCTCAACGAACTCTCAGCTGACATAGTCACTTTCTCGATTGTCAACTTATTTTTATTTTTATTCACTTGAGATGTTTCAGCTAAATGCTCTAGCCTTCATCAGGATGCAGCAATAACCTTCTCAATAATCAACTTGAAATTGTATTCTCTCTACCATGCTGACCATTATCGAGAAAGTGATTGTAATAACAATAATAATAATTCTATTACTATTATTATTACTCTACACGAACACTCAGTTGACTTAATAAAATTACATTGACCTTGTCAAGAATCAACTTGAAGTTTACTCGGTAGAATTCAAGTTGATTCTTGAGAAGGTCAATGTAATTAATACTAAACATAGTGTAAGGATTGTCTAGGATCCATTTGCCCCTGGCAGAACAGAATTCCACTCGGGGATACGTATGTTGCCAGTGCATTCGTTTTTCTTGGCTTATTTCCACAATTAACTCCATTTAAAGCACATTCTCTGTGCGACTAAACAGGCCAAGAATTTGCTCACCAATTGTCTGGCTGGAAGAAATCACAAGCACTGCAGGTCAGAGTCATGAGGGAAGCAGGTCAGAGTCATGAGGGAAGCAGGTCAGAGTCATGAGGGAAGCAGGTCAGAGTCATGAGGGAAGCAGGTCAGAGTCGTGAGGGAAGCAGGTCAGAGTCATGAGTGAAGCAGGTCAGAGTCATGAGGGAAGCAGGTCAGAGTCGTGAGGGAAGCAGGTCAGAGTCATGAGGGAAGCAGGTCAGAGTCATGAGGGAAGCAGGTCAGAGTCGTGAGGGAAGCAGGTCAGAGTCGTGAGGGAAGCAGGTCAGAGTCGTGAGGGAAGCAGGTCAGAGTCGTGAGGGAAGCAGGTCAGAGTCGTGAGGGAAGCAGGTCAGAGTCATGAGGGAAGCAGGTCAGAGTCATGAGGGAAGCAGGTCAGAGTCATGAGGGAAGCAGGTCAGAGTCATGAGGGAAGCAGGCCAGAGTCATGAGGGAAGCAGGTCAGAGTCATGAGGGAAGCAGGTCAGAGTCATGAGGGAAGCAGGTCATGAGGGAAGCAGGTCAGAGTCATGAGGGAAGCAGGTCAGAGTCATGAGGGAAGCAGGTCAGAGTCATGAGGGAAGCAGGTCAGAGTCATGAGGGAAGCAGGTCAGAGTCATGAGGGAAGCAGCCGAGAAGACCTAGCAACAGCAAAGCTAATGACCCCACCTTGATCTGGCAGATGGTCAGTTATTGGCACCAACATGAGGGGTGGCGACCTACTCTCGCAAAGCTTCAGGTCAAAGATCAACAGTAATTAAGTTAGGCAATACTTTGAAGTGCGAGCAAAGGTGCCTAAAAACTGTGGGGGGGGGGGGACAATCAATGAGGCCACAAACTCAAACCCTCATCCCCCCCCCACCCCCAAACTCAAACCAAAAGAACCACCAGTGGGGTCCCACCAACACACTTAATTAGTGCAAATACCAACAAAACTTAAGAACTTGATGGAACTCTCCAAGGGCAACAACACATCAAACAAGAATAATAATCAAATGGGAACCTCGTGGTTAGAATTAGTACAAAATCCAAAGGCTCGACAACAAGGACAGCCGGGGGTGGGTGGGTGGTTGCGTACAGCTACCACACACACTGAAATAGGGAGAAGAATGCATACACAGTAGCACTGAGGCTTGTTGGAAGTACATACACAACTAACACTGAATGAAGGGCATAACGCAGAGGGTGTGTGTATAGGGACAAGCTTTCTAATAAGAGAGAGTGTGTGCATAGGGACAAGCTTTCTAATAAGAGAGAGTGTGTGCATAGGGACAAGCTTTCTAATAAGAGAGAGTGTGTGCATAGGGACAAGCTTTCTAATAAGAGAGAGTGTGTGCATAGGGACAAGCTTTCTAATAAGAGAGAGTGTGTGCATAGGGACAAGCTTTCTAATAAGAGAGAGTGTGTGCATAGGGACAAGCTTTCTAATAAGAGAGAGTGTGTGCATAGGGACAAGCTTTCTAATAAGAGAGTGTGTGTATAGGGACAAGCTTTCTAATAAGAGAGTGTGTGTGCATAGGGATAAGCTTTCTAATTAGAGAGTGTGTGTATAGGGACAAGCTTTCTAATAAGAGAGAGTGTGTGTATAGGGACAAGTTTTCTAATTAGAGAGAGTGTGTGCATAGGGACAAGCTTTCTAATAAGAGAGAGTATGTGTATAGGGACAAGCTTTCTAATAAGAGAGAGTGTGTGTGCATAGGGACAAGCTTTTTAATTAGAGAGCACCAAGATTACTAATTAGAGTGTGTGTATAGGGACCATTCTAATTAGAGAGTGTATGCATAGGGACAACCAAAAAGTGTGTGCAAATCTTAGAGATGTATGCATGTGTGTGTGTGGGGTGGGGTGGGGGGAGTGGCTTAACATTTTTGTGTCATGTGAGAATTATGCTCTATTATCAAGTTTAGTCCAAATATGTTGCATTTGTATGATAATTGTTAGGCGTGTATGCTTATCAGTGAAATCTAATAAGATTATTGGGGCTGAATTAGTGGACACTAGTTCAGTTGTTAGACTCAAAGCCATGGCACATCAAATGCATGTCATCAAAGCATGCCGCTGTAGTCTTGACAACTCCTCTATGGCAGGCACCTAATCTCACCAGAATATGGGACACACAACACTCGGATCCTGCCAGATCATGTGACACATCATACTCCAATCCCACCAGATCATGTGTCACACGTGTTTCAAGCATGGTGCGATGTGTGCAGTGACAAATGTAAACCTTTATAAAAATAAATAATTTTTTTAAACCTTTCATGATTTTGGCGAGAGGTTCTGGGCATCCCTCTGGGATGGGCAGTGACAAGGTCCCGTGGCCGACACCGTATGCCACCACAAAGAAGCTCAACCCATTATACGGCCTCTCACCTGTCAGCAGCTCCCATAACACCACAGCAAAGCTGTAAAAGAAAGTGTGGCAAGATGGAAGAGAGTTCTTAATTAATATTTGGTTTGACAATTTTGCAGGCCCATGATGCCATTACTAACAGTGGGACATCTTGTATCCCCTACTTCTCTTAATTAAGGCTTCATCAGTGGGACGTCTAATACAAGAACCAGCGGCATGGTCTCAGGGAAGCTCCTGACACCCCCTCCCACCCATGACACTGTAGTTTGACATGGTCTCAGGGAAGCTCCTGACTTCCCCCTCCCACCCATGACACTGTAGTTTGACATGGTCTCTGGGAAGCTCCTGACACTTCCCCCTCCCCATGGTGCCTGTAGACAACCACACTTCTAGCTATCTCTTTATTACCAGTCACAGCACAGAACTTCATCTGAACAGCTTCGTGCAGAGCTCTACAAGGCTCCTGAAAGAATGCACAATCCAATTAACTAAAGCGTGGGACCAAATTTCCTGGAATGCAGCCGTGAGAGAGGCATCGGCCTAGTCGCAAATCGGTCAACCACTGTATTTACTAGCCCACTGTGCTGTGTTTGGGCCTTTCTGTGCCTTGGCAAATTGTTCTTACTCTGCTGTTACTGTTTAAATCTTGTTGCCATTTCAATGGAGGGGGGAGGAGGGGTGCTGAGGAGGGAGAGGAAAAGGTATGTGCGGTATACTAGTGACTCCATCATGAGAACATTTGCTTTGTATGTTGTGACTTCCACAGATATATATATATATCTTAAAAACACACTCAAAGACTAAACTGCTCCAGGCAAGTTCACAACAAGTAACGAGCTTGTCTTGTGTGGGAAGATAACTCCTCTTGTGAAGAGGGAGACCCTTCCTATCACATCCCAGGGTGTGGGGTGGGTATAGCCCTAGTCGTGGAATAGCCCTAGCCGTGGAATAGCCCTAGCCGTGCAATAGCCCTAGTCGTGGAATAGCCCTGGCCATGGAATAGCCCTAGCCTTAGAATAGCCCTAGCCATGGAATAGCCTAGCCATGGAACAGTCCTAACTGTGGCCCTAGAAACCAGCACTGGCCATAACTATGTATAGCTATCACCCTGGTATGTATTCCGGGATCCATGCTGGATAGCTAGTCACTCCTTGTTAGAGTGTATCCCAGGATGTCTGAGGGAAGGCTGTGTTAGTACTGGACATGCAGGACTCGTATGCTTGCTTGACTAACATAATGGATGGTGGAAAGAGGAGGGTTTGCAGCAAGACAATCACACTGTAAACGAGCTTAAATGGAAACTAATGAGCGTGCATCATACTATTATCGATGATCTACTATCGAGAGTAATTAACTAATTAAATCATGGGCACACAGTCGTCGTTATCCCAAACATTATCCTTCCAAAAGAATCCCTTACCTCCAGACATCAGATTTCTTGGAGAAGTGCGAAGTTCTGATGATCTCGGGAGCCATCCATGGGTAAGTGCCCGCTCCACTCATGTGAGTTGTGTGCTCTATTTCACGAGCGAGACCAAAGTCTGTGATTTTAATGACATTGTCACGCAGACCGGTAGTTTCCATAGAGTATGCAAGGAGAACTGCGAGTGGGAGCAAAGAAAGGAAGAGGAGGAGGAGAGGCGAGAGTAAGGGACGAGGAAAAGAGACAGTAAATGATTAGAATTTCAATTATAGCCACCTTTTGGAACTTTTGGAGCTCTATGTGAAATCTGCCATTGTAGTGTAGTCAGACGCTGCCAAGATTTCCCCTACTCCTGCGCATCCACATGCACTAATCAAGTTAGGCAGTCAGCCAGTTCCCAGCCAGCTCATTATTAGGCAGTCAGCCAGTTGCCAGCAGCTCATTAGATTTTCCCCAAGGAGCACCAAGAGGTAACCTTGTGGGGAGTGGTGACCACACCAACGCCCTAACTGCCTTAGCTGTGCTACCCTCTCACGATAGCTAGGAACTAGTGGAGAGAACAGGAAAGGCAGGGAGACCATTCTTATGAGTGTGGTCAAAGAAACCCACAGAAAAGTGAAAAAACCAACTTGGCCCACAAGAAAGGGAGTTGGAGGTGGTCCAGACTTCATCAACAAATGAAGTAGTGCTCTAGCAACCATATTGACCCTTGACTGGAAGAACTTCTAAATAGGGGGGTGAAGCACCTCTGGCCAGCTGAAGCAGTGGGCTGGTAGGCAGCAAGTTGGGGTTACACATGTGCATCCACCCACTTGCATGTGCACCCACCTACCTGCATGTACACAGGTGGGTGGGTGCTAAGTAAACCCACACATTGCTCCTACCACACACAATTGACTTACATATGTGGCATCTTAAAAATAAAATTAAAAAACAATAAATAATAAGCATAATAAATAACAAACATACAAACCCTGGGCATATCTACCAAAGCAACTGAATCCCACCAACCACCAGGAAACAAGTGTGCACAATGTAGGTCTGAAGCCAGATGCTGCGCTAATGAAACCCTGTCCAACACTCGTACCTAGAATATAGACAGTGTAAGGTGTGCCAGCCAATGAAATCCAGTTTATCACCCACTCCTTCCTCTTTTCTGCCTCATTAGCACAAAACAAAGAATCCCCTTTTCCTGTAAATTTTCCTTGCCCCCCTACCCCTACTCCACGAGTGATTCCACAACACAACCCTATTACAACCTCCACCCCGCCCCCCTCCAAATCTCAAGGATCTGTCAACTCACTGTTGCTCGTTTTGAGATCACGATGGATGAGGGAAGGTTCCGCCACGTGGTGCAAGTAGTGCATGCCCGATGCAATCTGCAAGGCCCAGTCGATGATGACGTCGATCGGAAAGGAGCTGTTGCCCTTGTGCAGGACTTCCGAGAGAGCGCCTCCCTGTGCGCACTCCATCACGAGGCATACGTCTTTCACCAAAACAACCCCCACCAGAGCGCAGATGTTGATGTGCGCCAGGTGCGCAAATTTCTCTGCCTCTGCAATCACATCCTGAACAGCTTTTAAGGAATCATAAGTGGTGGTCTTGGCAACCTTGACGGCAACTTCTTCACCTTTGTAAATACCACGGAACACTTTCCCGAAGCCACCGATTCCAATCACTTCCTTCATCTGGACTTCGCTGTTCTTGATCTCCAAGGGGTACTCGGAATTGCCACCCCCTCCTCCTTTCTCATTTCCCTGCATGTCACATGACACACATGCGGCTGGAAAAATGCCAATTTTTCCCTTGTTGTTTCGACCAGTCCACCACCCAATGTTCCTCGACACAATGGTATCCTTCGAGATGATTTCGATATCCTCTCCAACTTTGATGCTCAGTTCATCTCTGTACAGACCGTTGAAGTCTCCGATCACAGTCCCTTTGTTCCTCTTCTGAGCATGTCTCTTTCTGCATGCAAGCCTCTGTGAGCTAGGCCTTCTGTCATACTTGTTAAAAGGTCGACGTCCAGTCTCGACAGGGCCTTCTACCACTGATGGTCTGTCCACTAGGACTGTCTCAGGGTTTCCTAGGGCTGTGCTGAAGTTGCTCCTGGGGCTAGGAGGTACTGGTACTGTTTCCATTGGAGGACTCAGAGGAGGAGAAGGCAGAGGTGAGTTACCAGCCATTACAGGCGTCCTTGCATCTTTAGTCTGCAGCTCCACGCAGGGTTCGTGTTGGCAAGGGATTGGTGTGAAGGAACGCAAGGTATCTTCCGAATGACCATTGTCATCACCTTGTTCTGGCTGGTTGCCATGGTGTAAACAGCGTTCTCCGCTAGGACGGTTAGAGCTCAGAGATGATGGGTAAGGAGGCTTGTCCGTTCTATTTGGGCGAGTTATATGGGGATGGGTTTGTTCAGACATCTTTTTGCAGTTATGTTCTAATAGCACGCCGAGCACAAAATCCACACAGCAACTGACCTAGCTAGCTACACACACACACACAATAGTAGCAGCGCAACGATTCGCTACCTAAGGAATGCACATACGTATTTACGATTGCTTTTATAGGATCCCGCTGGCGTAGTGATCAGTTAGGGCGGATGTTCTAATTAAACGAGATTAGTCACACCAGATGAGAAATATTGAACAATGCGCACGGAACCGACAGTCTCATAGCAAAAGTAGTCTTCGTCAACGTTGGAAGTCTCTATGCGTGTCGTTCTACTTGTACTGAACGGAAAATATCAAGTCATATAGCTCAACAGTGCTTATAACATGAGAAAGAACCATTGGTGACGAAAGTTGAACAATTAGCCCTTCATTACACAAGCTAGTTCTGTGTAAATGGCTCTGAAAGGGAAGTGGGTTATACTCTACTATGGATTCCTGGCTTCTCTCACTGGGGGGTGGCTCCCAGTCAGAAACAAGCGTCCACTCCTTGCCATTTTCCACGCAGTGCTATTTCTAACATTCATATTCATCCCTGTTCTTGTGTTCACTGTAAGTTGGATACTTACTTAGCCATCATATTCCATTTTCGAGCTGCTAATGTAGTATAATTGCTGACATCAACACTCACCCATTTAGTCTTCCCTTAGATATTATTATGGTGTAATCACACCCAACAAATGTGGAAAAAGTTTCCAAGATACCATGTGTTTGAAAGTACATGAAGTGTGTAAGCATATAAATATGCAAGTGTTCCCAGTTATTGGGGAAAGACACTTGATGGTTTCCCAATGTGAGTTCGAACCTGTTAGACCTACACAGTTCTAGGTGAAGCCATTGGCAGAATAAGCAATAATAACTTGACATGGATTAGGATTTTTTGAAGCGGTAGTGTTTTGACTGGCTCTAGATGAAGGGGAAAAGATAGGTTGGGGGATAGTTGATCTAAATTCCTTATTTAGAGAAGGGAAGTTGTTTTTGCCTTGTGTTGTGCATGTGTGAAGCAAGATAAGGAGCTGACGGTCGCTATGTATGCACATATATAATGTACGTAAAACCCTTGGTGGTAGGTACATGTCGGGCACAATGACTTTCTCGATAATCAACTTAAATTTGGAGCAGGTTTCCCCCCCCTTCAAATTGTAAGAGTCACAGAAGACACCTGGGGATGGCTTGTAGAATTTAGTAGCAGTCGCAGTAGATGAAAAATTGTTCATCTCAATTCAGTCACCTCTCACTTTTAGTGGGTCTTGGACGGGGGAGGGGAGTTTTTGTGGCACATCAAGATTTCTCAGCAGTTGCCTTCATTTTGGCAATGTTTTTTGACATGCACCAATTATGATATCACATGACTAAATATAGGAAGTAATATACCCAAATGTATCAATTTTGCAATTGGGATTTATTGTTTTATAACATCAATTATAAGAGGTCTTGTATTTGATGTATACATAATCATCGACTTTGACTAAAGTGCTCTAGTGAAGTGCCCTAGTGTAATGGTGTTGGCTTAGACTGATAATTTTCCCTCTGTCTTTTGTTGTCGTGTGTTCTGTGTTGCCACATTTGTTGTTTCATTATTCCGCATCTGCAGATTCGCACCTCATCCTGGGTTGGGTGGTTCGTGTATTCTCTCATTATCGGGCTTACCTTCATGGTTCTGAAGATCATCAATTTTCGACTCCACTATTCCCTCGGTAGTGACCCTGTTCCGGAAGAACTGGTGAAGGAGGAAGAGGAGGTGGAGGAGGGAGAGGTAGGAGAAGGTGACAGAGAAGATGAAAGAGAAGATGAAAGAGAGGAGGGAAAGAGTGAAGAAGTGGAGGAAAAGACCCAAGAAGGTTTGGGAATAGTTTATTTGCTGCTCTGAGTTAGAACGTTACAAAATATGATCTTTCCCCTTGCAAGTCGCCACATATCCTCAGCCGACTGAACCCTTGATCACACCCTTGATAAATCCATTCCCCCAAATGAGTTTACTCCCTGGGAGTGAAACTGGGTGTGTCCTTGTGTTCTAGCTTCATATGCCTAATGGCACATGATGATAGCTGTGTTGAGTGTGAAGCACTTGGCATTACCAGAGAGTGTGGTGGGGTGACCCACGTTAAAAACTATCACATCCCACATGCTCACAGGCTTCAGCAGTCGGTGTCATGTCTTCAAAAACGCTGGGAACCCTTCGCTAGGTAGTCAACATGCAGACCTAAAAATGTGAAAATTTGAGAAATTGTTCTCAAGGTTCTTATTTACCTTCTTCCCCACACATAACTGTCTCATCTGATCACTAGGCTATTCTTCCTCACACATAACTGATCACTCGGCTATTCTTTCAAACACATAACTGCCATATACCATCATCTGATAACAAAGCCATTCAAAACACCTTGGGCACTTAAAGATACCCAAAGGTGCACCAAGTCTCATCTGTTTCTTGCTCCTCCCCCAAACAACAACAACCAACGACAACAACCAACGACAACAACCAACGACAACAACAACAAAAACCCTGAGAAACAGGTAAAGATCATCAACAAAGAAGTGAAGTGGATTCTTTGAAGTGGACAGTCATTTTTTAAATATTGAGAATCTTACTCTTCTATAAAAATAAAAATGACTTCTATAAAATAAAAAAAAGTTAATTATCGAGAAAAGTCATTAATTGTAGTAGATAGTGTATGTGTGTGTGTGTGTGTGTGTTGGGGGGCGGGGAAGGGTCTCCCATGCATATCAGTGTGAGTCTTCTTTGCTCCATGCCATATTGGCAAGCCAACATCAGACCTGTCCTCTACTACCAGCGTGTCTGTGCTGCTAAGGAGGATGGAGAGAAGAGAAGAAAGTTATACATAACACCAGCAGATGACCTGCAAGTGTTAGTGATCATGTTACTCCAAATAAATCAAGGAAGTTCTCCGATCCGGTTGCAACCTGTTTAGTCGCAAACCTCTCAGACTGCAGTGCACATACTTGATTAGTGATAATTGGTGGTTGGCATTTTCCTCTTTGTCTCTCTTTTGCTGCGTCTCATAATTAGTTGCGGAATGATCTCATCTTCTGCCTGAGACATTCTCCTGATGAAACTGGGAACTGAATGTGTTCTTGCTGCTAAAAGTAGAACCCACAATATTGAGACATGTGAGTGCATGCTTGTGTGCGTTTGTCATAGTCTCGCTTCAAGGGGTGTGTTTTTCATCCAGTGACTTCATTAGCTAGAAACGTTGGTGGTGGTTTCGTTTAGAAAATTGAAAATTGTCTGGGGGGGGGGGGGGGGGGGGGCAAAATGTTCCAAGTAGGGGAAGCCTCCCCATAAATGAAATCCTCTAGCCCATAGCCCTAGAATAGAATATCCCTAACCTTAGAATGTCCTTATGCCTAGCCCGTACTAAACCTAGAAGCTGTGGCTCTGATTCATGAATCCATGATGTATGGTCAGGTACCCTCACTAGGGACAACCTGGACCTATCCCAGGAGGTTACGGCCACACTGGCTGTGCCTGGAGGGGATAGCCCAAGACATCTTTCCTGCAGTCATGTCTAGACAATACTCCACTGTGGTGCACAAGTGTAGAGCAAGCACAGCCAATGACCCGACTAGCCTTGTGCGGGCAGCGAGTGCATCTAGAGCCATTGCACATGCTCCCTTCAGTGCGAATGGGTTGTGGTAAGAAGCGCTGGAACAATGCTTCACAATGAGCTTACGTCTCCAAGTGTCCCCGACCTTCCAAATATAGAAGTGTGCCCATATTATTTTAACGAGGTCAGCAACCCCCTTGCAGTCCCCTGCGGGGTCTTAGCAACTGAGTGGGAGGGGTGAGGATGACTCGGCAGACGTTGCTGGTGTGATTTTCTCCTCGACCACGAGATGAGGTCCCGTGACCCTCGTAGGACACTGCAGCAGTCACTAATCAGCATTGCAAGGGATGACTGACCTGACATGTTAACTATTGGAGCCTTTCTATCAGTCGCTATTTCTTCAACAGAGACCTCTCAGACATGTGGCTGAGCTGCAGACAGACCTCAACAATTGTGCTTACAATTGTCCAAACTTCATTGGAGAGCTATTAGCCTTTTCCACTCACTTGCCCCAGCAATGCCTAGCATTCCTGGTAAATATATCTTATGCATAGCAATGCCGGGGGGAGGGGGGGGGGGGGGGGGGAGGAGGAGCATGTGAGCAAGTGTTATATATACACATGCACTAGAGTTATTTTTAGGTAGCTACATTGTAGAGTTGCTGTCAGAACTGACATCCAGCAGCAAGCGGCAAACAAACATATCCTCAATCATTGTGCAGAACTGCATTCCCACCTGGTAATTTGACATAAGGTGCTCCACCTTATGGCCTGTTCTGGCTTCTGGTTGTTGTCAGAGAGAGCACACCAACAGGAGGTCACTCTCCGGCATTTCACCGGCAGAACTCTGTGCAACATTATTGATTTTTATCTTGGGTGCTGTGAACCTGTACCCCTACTTAAATACTTAAAAGCTGGTGCAGACATCAACTCACCAGTGTTTGTATTCCTAGCACACAGTTGTTCCCATGGCTTATTACATGTATGTACGTACAGATTTAAAATAGCACAACTACTGAGTAGGATTTGCTCTTTGAGTAGACTGTCTTTAGGCAGCTGTTCAGAGATGCACCTGTGCTGTAGTACACCTCATGCTGTAGTGCACCTAATGCTGTAGTACACCTAAGTGACTGATGATACTACTGGAAACGCTCTCTTATTGTACTGTGTTACTAACTGCGGTGCCTATGGCGGAAAGCACGTATAAACCTGCCGCAGGCATTGCCCCTATCCCTCCTGTCCCACCCTCCCCCCTTGGTCCTATTTGTGAGCTCTCATTTAAAGCATAGACAGAACCGAGAGAAATGTTATAGTGCTGACCCTGTATCTGCCCAAGTTTAGCTATTTTAAGGCTATGGGTGCATGGGATTGCCAGAGGCCATGGTTTAGGGGCCCAAAACCCTGTCTATGTTCTTATCCTGGTCAAGTTACCCTAGTGTCCCACCCTCTGTGTGAGTGTTCATTGAGGACAGAGAAACATGACACACTGACTGACTGACTGACAGAGCAGAGAGAAATTTTTTTAAATTTATTATTATTATCATGTTATTATTATTATCATGTTATTATTAATTATTATTATTATTATTATTATTATTATTATTATTATTATTATTATTATTATTATTATTATTATTATTATTATTATTATTATTATTATTATTATTATTATTATTATTATTATTATTATTATTATTATTATTATTATTATTATTATTATTATTATTATTATTATTATTACTATATTTCTTTACATTGGGGAGAGGGAAGGGGGGGGCAGCACAATGATATTTTTATGGAAATTTCTGCTTTTTTCTGCTCATAATTGGCAAGCCAAGCGTGGCGGTATCTATGCTTACATATGTTCACATAAAAAATATGAGCTATGAGCTGTTCATGTGTCTTAATTTTTTTTTTAATGACCAAGAAAACTGGCTGGCAGATTCGAGGATCAAGGAAAGTGAGGCGTGAGAACTGGCAGTATAAGTTAGCAACTGTTAACGCAAGAAAGTAGGAGTTTAATTATGACACACCTACTCTCAAGTCCTCAACACGCTAGAGGCTATGGAGGTGGATATACTATTTGTCGTGAGGATGTAGAAGGCAAGGCAATGCTTGCATGTACTCGCGACTAGAGGGTGGTGCTCTCTCTGATGTCAGAGTACAAAAGAGAACAGGCTCAATGTTGGTATGTATCGGGAGGAGAACCTTCTGCACATAATCAATGGATGAGGGATATGCTAGTGTGGTGAGAGGAAGCTGGATGTGTTGTTAGAACTGACATCAAGCAGTACCCTTGTCTTCCAGAGCTATTATCCCCTCTGCCAATGGACATCAAGGCTGGCCTGGCCTGTCAAGTCGCATGCACTGCCGTAAGACACATGCATTAGGCACACTTCACATGCTCGCATGCAGAAAGCGCCAAGTTGGTGCCAACTTCACTGTGTCCAGCAGAGCAGGCTAAGCCATAAAATATGCCTAGCGCTTTGGGTCAGGAGTCAGGATATGCGCAATGGAGCAATTGAGACGCACCTTATTGTCAGATTCAGGGCGAGAGGAAGGAGAGATAATCTACCTGGAAAACCTGTTCGTGCAAAGTCTGGCGCTGCAAGTTATCTTACATGTTTTCTGCCAGAGTGGACTATAGAATTGCCATCCATCGCCAAAGGTTCCACTTTAGATGGTGTATTTCCCCAATCTTGAAAGGACAAACCATGTGCAATAATTCACGCGATCAAAAAGGTACCTCTGGATCATGTAGGCCTGGGGTTAGGGAGTTATGTTTCAGAGGCAGAAGGCTAGGGCTAGATGATTTCCTACCCTAGACCTCAGAAGCAAAACTCTCTGGCAGAACAAGACAAGTTCCTGTCACTAGATGGTACACTGGCTAGACTGACTTTAGAAGTTCCTGTCACTAGATGGTACACTGTCTAGACTGACTTTAGAAGTTCCTGTCACTAGATGGTACACTGGCTAGACTGACTTTAGAAGTTCCTGTCACTAGATGGTACACTGGCTAGACTGACTTTAGAAGTTCCTGCCACTAGATGGTACACTGGCTAGACTGATTTTAGAAGTTCCTGCCACTAGATGGTACACTGGCTAGATGACTTTAGAAGTTCCTGTCACTAGATGGTACACTGGCTAGACTGACTTTAGAAGTTCCTGCCACTAGATGGTACACTGGCTAGATGAGTTTAGAAGTTCCTGCCACTAGGTGGTGCACTGGCTATTATTCTGATGGTTTAAATGGCTAGTGAGGAACCATGTTACAAGTTTGAACCTTATCCTGAGGTCATGAAGTGTTCCAAAAAGGCTGCCAAGGAATACAATATAGAACACAGCAAGAAATGAACAATTCTCATTAGACTTGTGACCATGTGTTAGCTAATTCTCATGTGCTCATGGAGTCCTGTATTCTGACAATGTCCCTTCAGAAATTTTCTGTTTTAGCATGAAGTACATAGATGAACCTTCAACCTGCCCTCCCCCCCTATCTTTTAATGCACCTGTACTTCAAAAGGTTGTAGAGACATTAGCTCACCACATATATATATGTATATTAGAACATGATGTAGGCTGTGTATGCTTGCGGACTGAATTAGAACATTATCTCTGAGTAGGCTTTCAGGTGGTGGTCCAGTAATGTGCTGGGCAAACTCTCCCATTGAAGTGTCTGTCCCAAGTTCAAAATTCCTGCCCACCTAGTCTTATAGTCCTTTCCAATATTAGGTGGGGGGGGGGGGGGATTGCCCATGGCACCACTCCCCCAGTTTTATTCTGAACTTGTTCTCTAGAATTATAGGTACCGTTAATCGTAAATGTCTTATAGCTCAAATCCCCCCCCTGCATGAATTGTGCATTATCACTCATCATCATTCCAATATTTGATATCCAGAGGTGACGATGGAGGCACCCACTGCTACATCAGAGGGTGCAGAGAAGTTGGAGGATTTCTCTTCATTTCTGGACATTCTCCATCAGCACCAAAGTTCTGTCAGCTCTCTAGGGCGCACATACTCTGTGAACTCTGCAGACAGTGTTCAAGAAGTGGAGCTTATCGAGACGTCTAATGGCTGTTCTGCAAAAGCTGCTGTGGCAGAGGTGCATGTTGATGAGGTTAGTTAGGGCTGTCCATGGTGGTTTGTTTGTGCATATGTGGTGTGTGTGTGTGTGTGTAACCAGTTTCTCTCTCTCTGTCGGGGCTAGTGTATTCTAGAGCTAGGGCTACTCTAGGGCTAGGGCTAGATGTATTCCAGAGCTAGGGCTAGGGCTACTCTAGGGCTAGGGCTAGATGTATTCCAGGACTAGGGCTAGGGCTACTCTAGGGCTAGGGCTAGATGTATTCCAGGACTAGAGCTAGGGCTACTCTAGGGCTAGGGCTAGATGTATTCCAGAGCTAGGGCTAGGGCTACTCTAGGGCTAGGGCTAGATGTATTCCAGGACTAGGGCTAGGGCTACTCTAGGGCTAGGGCTAGATGTATTCCAGGACTAGAGCTAGGGCTACTCTAGGGCTAGGGCTAGATGTATTCCAGGACTAGGGCTAGGGCTACTCTAGGGCTAGGGCTAGATGTATTCCAGGACTATAGATAGGGACATTCTAGAGCTAAGGTTAGGAACATTCTGAGGTAGTTCCAGTTCTCCAGGAATACAAGTTTTCCAGGCTGGATACATGCAGTAAAAGTCAGTCATCCTCACCATGAATGCAGGTACCCCAGGTATCCAAGTTGTCGTAGGAAAGATCGTGGCAGCACCGAATATCTCTTGTGTGTGCCATCATTCTCTTTCTCTGTGTGTGCTCATCAGGTAGGCGGGGTAGTCACTCCCACCAACAATACCTGTAGCACGGAGCAAGGCTGTCTGCACACAGCATCATTTCCAAGGTTAATGTGCTTCATTCAGAATTCCACAAGCCTGCGCGTAAGAATTATACCATGCATCTTCGTTGAGAAAAGTTAGCACAAACATGTACACAATGGGGTGCTTATGAATAATTCATAAGCTATTTTCTCCAACCTCCAATCCCATGCTATACTGAAGTATTGTCAGGACAGCAAAAGCTTTCCTGTGGGAGTTGTCTCCTTAACATGTGACAATGCACTGGTGAGACATGGCTCCATATAGCACTCAAAACAATGGTGTCAAACCTTTCCAGCACTTTAGCACGAGCAGTTACCAGACAAGGAAGCACCTACAATAATGGACCACCAAACTCACTCTTATTAAAGAGCTTTACTGCAGGGGGGAGGGGGGGGGGGAAGAACTCCCGAATGCCCTGCATGAATTAATCCTGAGAGAGCTCTATACTGCCATCATCTCACTGCAGTACATGAGGAGCTGCAGGTGCATGTAGGCTTTTTTTGCGTGACAAAAGCAGTTGACTGGTGCTTGTTGTGTGGGAGAGCAGGCTACATGCGAGAGCAGGCTACATGCGGCTGAGAAAGGAGCCAAAAGTTCAGCTGAAGACACAGCAGGAAGTCTTCACAATAGATATGCTTCAGGTGCTGTGTGCTTGACATACCTTCTAAACTCGAGTGAACAGTAAGCTGTAAGGTAGAGTAACCCAGCCAGATGACTCTTGACTTGGAGCCGTCTCTAATTTAGCTCTAAACATGGCTTCTAGTTAGCCATCAGCCTCGCTCGACTTAGTCAGCTATTAAACCTCACTCAATGTAAGTTGCTGACCTTAACTCTATGTAAAAGCATGTGACTCTGGCTGTCATTCTTGAGCAGATTAACTCTCACCCATGTTACTGACTAGTGATCTCATTGGCAGTTTCATGCCAGCAGATTGAAGTTGAAGGTCTGCATTTGAATCAAGTGAGTATTGCCACTCCAGCACAGGCAAAGCCACAGTGCAGCCTCTTCAAGGTGCTCAAGTGTGTTGACTTGCATGCCATTTCTTTCCCCATATTCTTTTGCCAGCACAATCTTGGAGTTGTGCTCATGCTTATGGTTTTTGCTGTTTCCTCCTCATTATTTATCCTGACAGGATGCCTAATGACAGGATACCTAATGTAAATAATGTTAATAAGATATTCTGTATGGGTTCTGAATATACCATCATCATTTTAAATTCAATGAGCAAAGCGAGCTGATTCTAATCATGTTAGTAGCATGATTTATATATATATATATATATGAATCTAAATTGAGATTTTCCACTATACGTGGACCCATAATAATGCCCTAATACTGTAGGTAGTACACGGAGGATGCACAAGCTCTGCCACATATCACTAAGTAATAGTTTTCATGAAACTATGAATAAGCTTAAAAACTGTTGGGAAAGAGAGATGCGAGCCTCAGAGACTGAGGAGGAAAAGAGCGATGTGAGTCTCAGAGACTGAGGAAGAAAAGAGAGATGCGAGCCTCAGAGACCGAGGAGGAAAAGAGAGATGCGAGCCTCAGAGACTGAGGAAGAAAAGAGAGATGTGAGTCTCAGAGACCGAGGAAGAAAAGAGAGATGCGAGCCTCAGAGACCGAGGAAGGAAAGAGAGATGTGAGCCTCAGAGACCGAGGAAGAAAAGAGAGATGTGAGCCTCAGAGACCGAGGAAGAAAAGAGAGATGCGAGCCTCAGAGACCGAGGAAGAAAAGAGAGATGCGAGCCTCAGAGACTGAGGAGGAAAAGAGCGATGTGAGTCTCAGAGACTGAGGAAGAAAAGAGCGATGTGAGCCTCAAAGACCGAGGAAGAAAAGAGAGATGTGAGCCTCAGAGACTGAGGAAGGAAGAAGGAAAGAGAGATGTGAGTCTCAGAGACCGAGGAAGAAAAGAGAGATGCGAGCCTCAGAGACTGAGGAAGGAAAGAGAGATGTGAGTCTCAGAGACCGAGGAAGAAAAGAGAGATGCGAGCCTCAGAGACTGAGGAAGAAAAGAGCGATGTGAGTCTCAGAGACTGAGGAAGAAAAGAGCGATGTGAGCCTCAAAGACCGAGGAAGAAAAGAGAGATGTGAGCCTCAGAGACTGAGGAAGGAAGAAGGAAAGAGAGATGTGAGTCTCAGAGACCGAGGAAGAAAAGAGAGATGCGAGCCTCAGAGACTGAGGAAGAAAAGAGAGATGTGAGTCTCAGAGACCGAGGAAGAAAAGAGAGATGCGAGCCTCAGAGACCGAGGAAGGAAAGAGAGATGTGAGCCTCAGAGACCGAGGAAGAAAAGAGAGATGTGAGCCTCAGAGACCGAGGAAGAAAAGAGAGATGCGAGCCTCAAAGACCGAGGAAGAAAAGAGAGATGCGAGCCTCAGAGACTGAGGAGGAAAAGAGCGATGTGAGTCTCAGAGACTGAGGAAGAAAAGAGAGATGTGAGCCTCAGAGACTGAGGAAGGAAGAAGGAAAGAGAGATGTGAGTCTCAGAGACCGAGGAAGAAAAGAGAGATGCGAGCCTCAGAGACTGAGGAAGAAAAGAGAGATGTGAGCCTCAGAGACCGAGGAAGAAAAGAGAGATGCGAGCCTCAGAGACCGAGGAAGGAAAGAGAGATGTGAGCCTCAGAGACCGAGGAAGAAAAGAGAGATGCGAGCCTCAGAGACTGAGGAAGGAAGAAGGAAAGAGAGATGTGAGTCTCAGAGACCGAGGAAGAAAAGAGAGATGTGAGCCTCAGAGACTGAGGAAGGAAAGAGGGGAAGACAGAAGATAAGAAATGAGAAGGAAAGAGCTTGGGAGAGTGCAAGAAGCTGGACATGGGAGTGCTCCCTTGGTGCAGCAAAGGAAAGGAAAACGACCAGCAATGTTGACACTCTGGTCGAGACAAAAATTAACTCTTTTTCTCTTCCATAATGTTCTCACCAAACGATGCACTGCATTCTTTACTAGTTTACATACATTCTATTATGGAGATTGAATACCTTTATCTGCACCACTGTGTGCAGTTGCCTCATCATCTGGTTAAAATTAAAATTATAGATCTAGTGCAAGGTTAACCTCCTCAGTTCTGGCGTGCAGGTTGTCTGGATTGCTCTGAACCCTGAACCCAGTGCAAGAGGAGGTCTTGCAAGCACCTTTCCACTGACAGGCAGGAAGGTCCGACTTAGTTTGCATCTGTCAGCGAATCCTGAAACAAAGTGCTTACGTGATTGATCTAGCGTGGCCATGAGCTATCATATTCTCAGCTCTGTCTCTTCTTGCTGGCATTGCAGAGCCATTCAAACATCTGAAGTTAGATATTCTTCCTAAATCTAACACCAGCCATTCATATGCTAATACCTCTGTAATGCTACCTCTCAGCCTTAGGGAGTTTGAGAGGGTTCTCATTCAAATACCTCGTGCCTGGCTCACTGGAAAGGAACTTGGCCAGCAGTCCTGGAATCAATACTTACCTACACTTGACTCCCAGGCAATCTGCAAGCAAAATCCTTGCATTTCCATTGCCCAAGTGCGCAAACACCATGTACATGTAACCCCTCATGCCTTGCAACAATGCCTTTGACTAAATATTCTGCCATGGCTCATACATTGTACACACATGCCAGTGGCAGGAAGATAATGGAGACTGTTGCATTGCGGCTCCACATGAGTAATATGGCTTGGGGTTCGAAATAATAAACGCTGCATTTGCTCACGTGAGGGATTGGCAAGCAGCATGACCTTTTGTTGGGGTTGTGTTGCTGTTTTGAAGACAAGATTTTGTCATTGGGCTGTTACAGTAGTTAATTAATGCTTCTGTGTTTGCAGACGGTTGATGCCACATCCCTACAGCAGCAGTCTGACCTGACCAGCAACAGGTACGCATTCACTGGGCTATGGTGCTGAGAGGCACAACAACAACATTATAAGCAGTACCGATACTAGAGTCCACATTCTGAGAGGAGTTACATTCCAACTTGATGTTTATTTTGAAGGGTTTCCACTCAGAGAGAGAGAGAGAGGGTGTGTGTGTTAAGTTTTTGCATCTATTGGGCTGTTTTCGTAAGTAGAAAACTGCATGTAACCTCCTTGCATTCTGGAGTTTCATTGTTGATAAGATGTGATCATGCTTCCCTTAATTATTCACCCAATATTACTCCTATAGTTTACAGTACCATAGAGCTACTGTATATATGACATCCTTGGCTTCATGTGCTTGTACGTGCAGTGCATTAGCAGGTCTGCCTGGGATATTGAAAGCTTTATATATTTTTTAACTTTTTGATATGTCTATTGTGTATGTATGTATATATTTATACACACACACACATATATGTATAGACACATGCAATTCTATCACATGAAACACTAATTCTAAGGCAGCACTTCATTGGTATTGCTACCTATCACTTCTGGAGGATAGATAGTGTTTGTCTTGCTCTGGGCTTCTTCAGCCTTCTAAGTGAGCTGTGAAAGGCGTGCTTGTTTATCTCAGGAAGCACTCAATGGTTTTCTCTTTATTTTTCTGGGCTATTGTCCACTTTATTCTGGGCTACTGGAAGGTAAACAGGGCCAGTACTATTGTCCTGGGCTACTGGAAGGTAAGCAGGGCCAGTACTCTTGTCCTGGGCTACTGGAAGGTAAGCAGGGCCAGTACTCTTGTCCTGGGCTACTGGAAGGTAAGCAGGGCCAGTACTATTGTCCTGGGCTACTGGAAGGTAAACAGGGCCAGTACTATTGTCCTGGGCTACTGGAAGGTAAGCAGGCCAGTACTCTTGTCCTGGGCTACTAGAAGGTAAGCAGGGCCAGTACTCTTGTCCTGGGCTACTGGAAGGTAAGCAGGGCCAGTACTCTTGTCCTGGGCTACTGGAAGGTAAGCAGGGCCAGTACTATTGTCCTGGGCTACTGGAAGGTAAACAGGGCCAGTACTATTGTCCTGGGCTACTGGAAGGTAAGCAGGCCAGTACTCTTGTCCTGGGCTACTAGAAGGTAAGCAGGGCCAGTACTCTTGTCCTGGGCTACTGGAAGGTAAGCAGGGCCAGTACTATTGTCCTGGGCTACTGGAAGGTAAGCAGGCCAGTACTCTTGTCCTGGGCTACTGGAAGGTAAGCAGGGCCAGTACTCTTGTCCTGGCCTACTGGAAGGTAAGCAGGGCCAGTACTATTGTCCTGGGCTACTGGAAGGTAAGCAGGGCCAGTACTCTTGTCCTGGGCTACTAGAAGGTAAGCAGGGCCAGTACTCTTGTCCTGGGCTACTGGAAGGTAAGCAGGGCCAGTACTCTTGTCCTGGGCTACTGGAAGGTAAGCAGGGCCAGTACTCTTGTCCTGGGCTACTGGAAGGTAAGCAGGGCCAGTACTATTGTCCTGGGCTACTGGAAGGTAAGCAGGGCCAGTACTATTGTCCTGGGCTACTGGAAGGTAAGCAGGGCCAGTACTATTGTCCTGGGCTACTGGAAGGTAAGCAGGGCCAGTACTCTTGTCCTGGGCTACTGGAAGGTAAGCAGGGCCAGTACTATTGCAGGGTCTAAGCCTTTTCCCAGAAGTTTGTGACTTTTAAGAGCGAAGTAACAGCAAGAGTCTTGGATGTCCTCTTCATCGCTGGAGGTCTCTATCAGATTGGTGTCCTTTGATATTAGCTACCACAAGGACAATGAAAGTGAAGGAAGCACCTTTTTTCTTAGCTATTGCCTTGATTGACTATGGCAGGCAATGAAGTTTGTCTCAGAGTTTCTATTTTAAAATCATTTACTGCCTTCAGCTATAGCTAGCTATGCAGCTACTCATATTATATATCTATATATATATATCTATATATATCTATATATCTATATATATCTATATATCTATCTATATATATCTATTTATATATTTCTTCTGTTGTTGTTGTTGGGACCATCAATGATGCTACTGCCTGCTGTAAGCCTCATCATTTCAGCAACTGCTGTGTTTTTCTAAAAAGGAGGATTAGATGTAACCTTACTAGCAAACATTTGAGTCGAATTTCACTATGTGGGAGTGGCTGGACAAACTGAATGTGCGCAGAGATCAGGCACTATGATTCTTCTTAACCTAAACATTAGTTAAATCAGCCACATAGCTCAATTACAATTAGGACCATGTGGTCTTTAGCCTGCAACACCTCAAGATCACTGCCTTACTACTAGCCTACCTCACTAGCCTGCAGTACCTCGCTAGCCTGCAGGGCCTCACTAGCCTGCAGGACCTCACTAGCCTGCAGGACCTCACTAGCCTGCAGGGCCTCACTAGCCTGCAGGGCCTCACTAGCCTGCAGGACCTCACTAGCCTGCAGTACCTCACTAGCCTGCAGGGCCTCACTAGCCTGCAGGACCTCACTAGCCTGCAGGACCTCACTAGCCTGCAGGATCTCACTAGCCTGCAGGACCTCACTAGCCTGCAGGGCCTCACTAGCCTGCAGTACCTCACTCACTAGCCTCACTAGCCTGCAGGACCTCACTAGCCTGCAGGACCTCACTAGCCTGCAGGACCTCACTAGCCTGCAGGACCTCACTAGCCTGCAGGGCCTCACTAGCCTGCAGGACCTCACTAGCCTGCAGGGCCTCACTAGCCTGCAGGACCTCACTAGCCTGCAGGACCTCACTAGCCTGCAGGACCTCACTAGCCTGCAGGGCCTCACTAGCCTGCAGTGCCTCACTAGCCTGCAGGACCTCACTAGCCTGCAGGACCTCACTAGCCTGTCTGTCTACCTATGCAGCGTACATTCATCAGTAGAAATATGAATGGGACACCCGTATTAAATAGAGTAGGCGTATGTAAACCAGAAATGGTCGGCATGGAATGTGCGCTTATGTAAACCGTAAATGGTCATCATAGTGAAGAGAGCTCAAAGTTCGAGAAAAAGCAGCAGATTCAAATCTAGCTAGAGGAAAGAAAATTGGCTGCACAGTAAGTGAGGACATGCTGCAGGGTTAATAGCTGATTCTTCCCTTACCAGATGGTAGAATAAAAAAGGACGAACAACAAACCAAGACCCTAATAACCCTCGCAAGCCCTCCAAACAAACCAAGACCCTAATAACCCTCCGCAAGCCCTCCAAACAAACCAAGACCCTAATAACCCTCACAAGCCCTCCAAACAAACCAAGACCCTAATAACCCTCTGCAAGCACTCCAAACAAACCAAGACCCTAATAACCCTCTGCATGCACTCCAAACAAACCAAGACCCTAATAACCCTCCGCAAGCCCTTCAAACAAACCAAGACCCTAATAACCCTCGCAAGCCCTCCAAACAAACCAAGACCCTAATAACCCTCTGCAAACTCTCCAAACAAACCAAGACCCTAATAACTCTCTGCAAGCTCTCCAAACAAACCAAGACCCTAATAACCCTCGCAAGTCCTCCAAACAAACCCAAGACCCTAATAACCCTCTGCAAGCACTCCAAACAAACCAAGACCCTAATAACCCTCTGCAAGTCCTCCAAATAAACCCAAGACCCTAATAACCCTCACAAGCCCTCCAAACAAATCCAAGACCCTAATAACCCTCTGCAAGCACTCCAAAACCACCTCCCCCATAAGCCCGCACACAATTGCAGCACAAGTAGGTGAGAGTGGGTGGGCTGGATGGCTGACAGGAAAGGATGGTGGACATAGCTACTCAGTTCATCAACATGCTCTAGCTTTTTTCTTTTTTTCTTCGCTCTCCACTCAATGCCTAGCATTTATTATAGTCTATACCTCATGACAAATGGCAAATGCATCTGCATGGCTATGTTAAGGAATTGAGTAGCAGTCATAATGAATCTGCCGTCGACACCGTATTCAGTCAGTTCTCTGTCCTTCATCTTCTAATATACCATCTAGTTCTTTCGATCTTTTCTCACTAAGACAACCATTTCCCTATTTACATAAGCCTGATTTATTCGATGTGTTCACCTATGTATAAGTGAACATACAGTGCATGGGCAGAAACATAGACACTGAGCACAGCAGTACAAACTTGCTGTCAACTCCCCAGTGAGGACACACTCTGCTTGCCTAAGAATGATATCTAGAGAAGTGCAGGGAAGGCATTGTGTGAGCTGAGGCACTTGCCACACCTCTCCCTTCCTGCCCCTTACGTGTATGATAAGTATACATGATGTGTTCTATACAGAATACCCAACTCTGCATGGTTGCACAACTGGATGCCCTGCAACACAATCGGCTGGCCAGTTGTGAAATAGAATGTACGTGTTAAATATGGCAGACCTGTGTGAGTGAAGTCATCAGGTTGCTGCAGCATCCACCCACCCCAAGTGGCGGAGGAAATGCTCTTAAGGTCTTTCCTAGCTTGAAATAGTTTGCTACATCCTCATGACCTCCATAGCTAGTATGTTTAGGAGTAGTGTAGTGTGGGAGTAATGAGACTCCAGCAGCAGCTTGCCTGCCCTGACAGCTAGATCACAATTTCTTGGATAAATTGTTTGCATCGCAGATTTTTGAGAAAAGAAATAAACGTTTAGGCAGGCAGCATGTTCTCCTTTCCCATAGTCTCTTCTCCTTCCCCATAGTCAGTTCTCTCTCCTCAATCTTCCAATATGTGAGCCAGTTTTCTTGATACTCATCCCCCCTCCCCCCCCCCCCCCCCCCACACACACACACAAATGGCCATTTCCTAGTTAACGTTTAGTCCCTTCTATTTAAGCATGCGACCTGTTCATTAGACTTCCCACCCAACTCCCTAGAGGGGGCTCACTTTGCTCGGCAATTGTTATACCCTGCTTACTTACTGTGTTATCATTGGTCATTGTCGACCTCAGTTGCCAATTATATGCCTCCAGACAGTGAGGTCCAGATGAGCGAGATATCTCACTTGACAGTCTTCCCTAGCCCTAACCCTAGCCCACGCGTTCCTTGATTAACTAGCCCATGCATGTGCCGGCTAGAGCAACAGTACTGCCATCACCAGGTGTGTGCAGGTGTGTAATTATATTTGCCCAGACAGGATGGTCATGAAACCTCGACTTCTTCCTTTGCTACAAATATAATTAAATTGCTGCAAAAGCACCTTTGAAAGTTGATGGCATTTCGTGCAATGTTAAAAAACGAGAAATGGGAATTGGCTGCACAGGAGTGGGAACTGAACTGGCTGCGGATGCACAGGAGTGGGAATTGGCTGCACAGGAGTGGGAATTGGCTGCACAGGAGTGGGAATTGGCTGCACAGGAGTGGGAACTGGCTGCACAGGAGTGGGAATTGACTGCACAGGAGTGGGAACTGGCTGCACAGGAGTGGGAATTGGCTGCACAGGAGTGGGAATTGGCTACACAGGAGTGGGAACTGGCTGCACAGGAGTGGGAATTGGCTGCACAGGAGTGGGAATTGGCTACACAGGAGTGGGAACTGGCTGCACAGGAGTGGGAACTGGCTGCACAGGAGTGGGAACTGGCTGCACAGGAGTGGGAACTGGCTGCACAGGAGTGGGAACTGGCTGCACAGGAGTGGAAACTGATTGCATACTTTTAATAGCTATCCAGGCAAGGATGCAAGATTTCATTCTGACGTTTAGCTACTCAACTCCTCAACACGCTCTAGCTATGCAGTGGGTACAGAGGGTGTAAAAACTAGGTCAGGCTTGGTGAGGTACAATTCCTTGCATGCACCATCACTTATGGCTGTCATACTCCAGTGCAAGGAAGAACTGGCTACGTAGTTGAGAGCAAAGAGTCAATAGAGGGCTGTATGCTAATAATGGGGAGAATTCTGAATGCATAAGCAGAATCACAATTGCAAAATTATATCCTTAACAGGATGTCTGAGGTAATACTCATCTTTGCAAGGTCCCCCCTTAATTAGCACTCTGATGATTACGTCAGCCAGCAAGCACTGGCTGATGAACTCACTCATCGAATCTGAAGTGGTTGTGGGCTTCTGCATGGTCAACTGTTGCAGTCCTCCGACAATGAGCAAACATTGGTTGATGACCACACCCTTAGAGCACTTCCCATCTTCATGGGAAGCGTTTCCCAGCTGTACTCTCAACCTAAGCCTCCTGCCTCTCGGCCTTGATTGTGCAAGCACATTTCCTTCTGTTTTAGCAACTCATCAGTCCATTGCGGCGGTGCAGGGCAGTGGGTTGTGTAACCTTGCACCAGTTGGGAATGTGAGGAACATTTAATCAGCCTACTTCCCCGTAACACCATCCAACATCATGGTGAGATCGTCATAATGTACAGATCCATGCTGGATTAAAAGCCTTCGACCTTCAGCTGATCAGGGCCAGGGCAATAGCTAGGATAATAACTAGAGCAATGCAATCTAACAATGCCAGTATTTTGTACAGAAGTAAAGGTGGGCTTGGCAAGGTGCTTCAGCTGGCCATACCAGTGCTTGCACATGTTTTACACGTGTGCTATATATCGATTCATTAAAGGAAACTCCAGCACACTTATTCAGCCACACAACTACTTTTGTACATTTTGCCAAAACTTTAACTCTTTAGGGCTGACAATTAAATTCCATGCCCACATGCATGCATTGAGTTTTTTAAATCAAGTGACACAGAACAGGGTTGTTTCTACCATCACTTGTGTGTTTGTCAGGTGTGCACTGTTGATGCACAAGCTTGCCTAGCAACAATAAAAGTAAACAAAGAACTGGAGTACTTCTTGTTGTTTTCCATCTTGCTGTTTTAGCTTTTAGTTAGCTAGTGTCTCGGTCAACTAAGCAGCTCCAGTATGGCAGGCAATGGAGTTTGTCTCAGAGTTCTTGCACGTTATATTTTAACCATTCATTGCCTTCAGCTATAACTAGTAATGTGGCTACTCACTTTTATTGTGTTGTTTTTGTCAAAGCTGTTGACAAAGATGCTTCCTGCAGTAAGCCACACCCTTTCAGCAATGCAGTGTTTCTTCTAGTAGAGCAAGGTTAGATGCAGCCTCGCTAGCATACAGCTTGCATAGAATCCTCCGTGTGGAGCTACAGTCAATTTTGGATAATGTTGCCAAGATGTGTTCTTGTACACGGATATGTCCGCTACCATCGGGAATGACAACCACATGTGGATATATTCGCTATCATCTCTATTGAGTTCCATAATGTACATACATGTTAAGTCCCTCGATGTTTAGCGCACAAATATCTGTTGAGGACCCATTTTGTTGTCATTTTACACCATCCTCAATAGGCATCCTTGTGGAGTATGTGTATATGTCACTATGGAGCGATGGTCTTGGTACTACTGAAAAAAGTATTGGTTGTGTGCATGCGCCATCAAGGCAGCACATAACACTGAGGCAAGAGTGACTAATAGTATCTACGATTGTCCGTAGTTTTGCTTTTCCTTCGCAGGGCCCTTTGGCCAGTCTTCTAGCAACTGTTCTTTGTAAAGAACTCCTCCTCCATTGCAGACAAAGTTCTTAATCACTTTTAAAGGTATCAAACAATTGTACATCTGGCTCGTGAAGGATGCCAACAACGAGTTCTTCTCATCTTTGGCCAAACTGAGCTTTTCACCCATCAAGGATGTTTGTAGGCGAGCATGCTTCGAAGAGCAAAGTCAGTCCCAACTGCCTTGCGAGACTTGCTCGTTCAGAGTCTGGTTCGAAAGTTTCTTAGTTTGGCTTGGTAAATTAGATTCTTCAACTGGCTTGCAGGACTAGCTTGCTCTGCGGTTGTGATCTAAAAATATATACAGCTTGCTCTGCGGTTGTGATCTAAAAATATATACAGCTAAATGCACAGTATTCGCTTTCAATAACTTGAAGAATCAGTTGGTGCATGTTATTTAGCAATAGTGATGAGTAAGCGCCTATTGGCATTTCTTGCCAGTTGGGGTTAAAAGCAGGGTGCTAAGCAACCAGAGGTCACAGTGCAGGAGTGCTAGTGTTCTTATTAAGGGGGAAGGTCAGTCTGTGTGTTCTGGGTTATGCAGTATGTGTGTGTGTGTGTGTGCTGATACAGCTAATGATAATAGCCATGGTTGAAGGACTGCACACAGTAGAAATGCCTCTGTCTTGCCATGACTGTATACATGTACACACCTCTGTGTGTGGGTGTGGTATAAGCCTGGCGTGCCCGTGCTACTGTGTGTTTTGCTGTGAGTGATTGAGGTTGACTCACTTTTGTAATTTGTTGTTGTTACGTCGTTATTGTTGTTGATTCTCTTCAGGTCAAGGTCTGCACTCAAGATCCCTGGAGCAGGTCAGTACAGTTCTGTGTTGTTGGTGTTGAAGACTGTGTTGGGTGCTAGTGATATGGAGTTGGTAGTGGTAATGTGATGTACATTGATTCACTGACAAGATGATATTCTGTAATTCTGGCTGACTGACTAATGCCTGGGGAGGGGGGAGAGAGAAGGGGGGCATATTAGGGAGGACTACTTAAGATCAAATATGTGATGTACTCAAAATGTAACTTGCTCAATCTCGTAAGCATATTCACTTGTGACATCTTGTAAAATAGCTACTAGTACTTAACCAGCTGGTCATCCACTTAGCCAAAAGCACTCAGCAGCTGACCACACACTAGTGGACTTGTAACAAGTACTTGTGTCTAGAGCCAAGAACATTTTTAGTTGTTGTTTTGGGTGTTTTAGTGCATAGTTTTAGTGCATAGTTTTAGTGCATAGTTTTAGTGCATATTCACAATATTTGTTATTAAAATTACTGAATGAAAATTACTGAATGATAAATTACTCGAATGAGACTTGGGATGAAGTTGCCCCTCCAGCATTTTTAAGGACTAGCAGGCAAGCAGTGATTGATGGGGGGGGGGGGGCATGTGTTGTCATACCCATGAGTTGTGTGCATGCATTTCTGGCTACTCTGTATCTACACTGTGCAGGCGTATCTGCTTACCTAAATAATGCAAGTATCGGAAGGGAACCGAGTGGTTAGTTATAAGTGAGATGATGTAGTGGTCACAATCATGCCTTATGCAATCTGGTCTGGGACATGCCAACTAGCTCAACAAAAGCCATTCTAGTGTCTTCTGCTAGGTGAGTGGAACTGAAACTGCTGGCCAGGGATCATAGTCCTTGAAAGTGAATCATTGCCTCAATCCAGTGCATGCAGCTGCAATGGTGTAGTGTTTTGAGACATTTCTTGCCAAATGCTGGCTGGTCCAACACAGCGAGATCCATTTTGCAATCCTATGCAGGAAGAGTGAAGCTGAAACCATTAGCCAGTTAATCAACTCATTTTAGTTCAACTTATTAGTAGAATAATGCTAAAAGCATGTGCCTGATAAACTATTACAGAGCACTATCTGAAGGCTAGGGACTAACAACCTCTGTGATAACTAATTATTCCATAAATTTAATTAACTCTTTGGGGGTTAGCTGAAATCTCTCCTTACATAGCTAGTTGTCAATATGTAAGTTTTCATCTATGGTCCTGTTGCTGCAGCTACTCCAAGCTACAGGCATACACAGAAATCTGAGCAGCATGTTATTGTGTAGGTAGCCCTTGCAATTAGGCTTGTTGATAACTGGGTCCTAACTGGGTCCTAACTGTTTTTCTTCTCTCTCTCTCTATTACATATGCATCAGGGTTACATTTAGAAAATTGTCCAGGAGGGGGGGGGGCAACTGGAGGAATCTGGATATTAAAGGGGGGCATGATGTCAAGCACTTATCAACATCAATAAGAATTTTAATAATACAATTTCCAAGGGGGGGGGGGGCAAAAAGGTTCCAAGGGGTGGGAAACCCTGTGCATGTACATTATAGCATTTTGTCCCTGAGTAATCCATTGCTATTGCTTGAACTTGGTATGACTATCTGACGCCATTATGGATAGGCAAGCAAGAACTAAGCATTATTTCACTCTACTCTACAACAAAATTAATTTATCCTGGAGAATTTCTTTTCCCAGGGTGAAGGGATTCAAAGTTATCCCCAGCAGGCATGGGTGTCTGTGCAGCCTTCCCTAGCAGATAGCAGAACGACTCCAGAAACAGAAAGGTTGACTTGGAAGAGATGGTCCAAGACATCAGTTAGAATCAGCCACTACTATATGTGTATATATATATATAGGTATATGTATATATATATATATATACATATACATGTATATAACAACTGCAAACCTTAACCGCATTCTTCCTATTTTCCATTTATTCAGCAGTCAAGTGGGTATATGTTGGATCAAAAATCTGGCGTAGAGTTGTACGGTTAATTTTTTTATCAATATCCTGAGTATACATAGGTCTGTATGCATGTCATCTAGAGGAGAGATAACTGTCTGCACACTCAGTAGAGGAGAGGGAATTGGCTGCACAGTCAGTAAAGGAGAGGGAACTGGCTGCATAGTCAGTAGAGGAGAGAGAACTGGCTACACACTCAGTAGAGGAGAGGGAACTGGCTGCACAGTCAGTAGAACTGGCTGCACAGTCAGTAGAGGAAGAGAGAACTGGTTGCATAGTCATTAGAGGAGAGGGAACTGGCTGCATAGTCAGTAGAGGAGAGAGAACTGGCTGCAGAGTTAGTAGAGGAGGGAGAACTGGCTGCACAGTCAGTAGAGGAGAGGGAACTGGCTGCACAGTCAGTAGAGGAGAGAGAACTGGCTTCACAGTCAGTAGAGGAGAGAGAACTGGCTGCACAGTCAGTAGAGGAGAGAGAACTGGCTGCACAGTCAGTAGAAGAGAGAGAACTGGCTGCATGGTCAGTAGAGGAGAGAGAACTGACTGTACAGTCAGTAGAGGAGAGAGAACTGGCTGCACAGTCAGTAGAGGAGAGAGAACAGGCTGCACAGTCAGTAGAGGAGAGAGAACTGGCTGCACAGTCAGTAGAGGAGAGAGAACTGGTTGCATAGTCATTAGAGGAGAGGGAACTGGCTGCACAGTCAGTAGAGGAGAGGGAACTGGCTGCATAGGAGAGAGAACTGGCTACACACTCAGTAGAGGAGAGGGAACTGGCTGCACAGTCAGTAGAGGAGAGAGAACTGGCTGCACAGTCAGTAGAGGAGAGAAAACTGGTTGCATAGTCATTAGAGGAGAGGGAACTGGCTGCACAGTCAGTAGAGAAGAGAGAACTGGCTGCATGGTCAAGATTTACTCCCTGCATACTCTCAGAGTAGAGAAGGCGAAGTTTCATTCAGACATTGCTACTGTGCTGACTGTAATTAACTACTCATTTCCTAGAATTGCACAGAGTGGTCTTCCAGATACCCTCTTCCAAGCAACTGTCATATTAGACAACAATAGAAGGTGGTGTGACTAAGATCAAAGAGGTTTGTAAAGTGGGACATACCGCACACTTGGAGACGTGACCTTGTGGACTAGTATCCTATGACATGCAGACATATAGGTGCTGTGTGAAGTGGAGTGGGTGTCTGTCAACGAGATTCAACTGTGAACAATTACTATCTAGATAGTTAGCTGGATGATTGGCTACTCTTAGATATGAATATTCATCAGTGTTAATGAGCAAAAGTATTTCTCCCTCATATTACATTATGGGTTCAAGATAACAGAGACGCAGGAAGACATTGAAGAGGCTCTCTTACCGTGCTAACGTTTGTTTGGAATATGAATGTTGAGTATTACGTAGGTGGGTGGGGGAAGGGGTGGAGTTAGGAGAATATTCCGTCTGTGGTATCAACTATGTAGCTTCACTGTTAAGCTTAATGACCAGTGACTTTGGTGTCAACTTTTTTGTTGCCTACACTGAACCGTAAATAGACCTTTCTCTCTTTAAGAACAGTGGCAGGTGAGAGATTATCGTTCAGACTCAGTCGTGCTATCGTCGCCAAACTGGCAAGTATTGTGCCTTCTCCTCAAGGCTATAATAAACAATTTCTCAATGCTGCCTTCTTTGTTAAGAACCTCGAGACTCAGACAATTGTTACCTAATAAACCTGAAGATAGCCAAGGCCAGATCCAGAAAACCAGGATTCATCTGTTTGATCGACCAACATCCAACATCTATTCAAACAAACATTAGTATCGTTAGAGAGTCTTTATGTTCTTCAATACCTAAACTGTGTCTCTGTTTTGAACCTGTAATAAATATGAGGGGGTGGGGCATATGCTCATGCATATTCATTTAATTAGCTAACCAGATGGACGAGGCAAGACTTACACAGCCGAGCAACGGAAGAGCAACAGAAGCAAAAACAAACCACTCACATCACTCAGACTACAGCAATGTTGAGTCTGTCCTCAGGCATGCTGCACACAAGTCATCATCACTGAGGTGACTCAAGTCATCATCGCTGAGGTGACTCAAGTCATCATCGCTGAGGTGACTCAAGTCATCATCACTGAGGTGACTCATCATCACTGAGGTGACTCATCATCACTGAGGTGACTCATCATCACTGAGGTGACTCATCATCACTGAGGTGACTCATCATCACTGAGGTGACTCATCATCACTGAGGTGACTCATCATCACTGAGGTGACTCATCATCACTGAGGTGACTCATCATCACTGAGGTGACTCATCATCACTGAGGTGACTCAAGTCATCATCACTGAGGTGACTCAAGTCATCATCACTGAGGTGACTCATCATCACTGAGGTGACTCATCATCACTGAGGTGACTCAAGTCATCATCACTGAGGTGACTCAAGTCATCATCACTGAGGTGACTCAAGTCATCATCACTGAGGTGACTCAAGTCATCATCACTGAGGTGACTCGAGTCATCATCACTGAGGTGACTCGAGTCATCATCACTGAGGTGACTCGAGTCATCATCACTGAGGTGACTCGAGTCGTCATCACTGGGGTGACTCAAGTCGTCATCACTGGGGTGACTCAAGTCATCATCACTGAGGTGACTCAAGTCATCATCACTGAGGTGACTCGAGTCATAATCACTGAGGTGACTCAAGCCATCATCACTGAGGTGACTCAAGTCATCATCACTGAGGTGACTCAAGTCATCATCACTGAGGTGACTCAAGCCATTATCACTGAGGTGACTCAAGCCATTATCACTGAGGTGACTCAAGCCATTATCACTGAGGTGACTCAAGTCATTATCACTGAGGTGACTCATCATCACTGAGGTGACTCAAGTCATTATCACTGAGGTGACTCAAGTCATGTGCATCACTGAGGTGACTCAAGTTATCATCACTGAGGTGACTCAAGTCATGTGCATCACTGAGGTGACTCAAGTCATCATCACTGAGGTGACTCATCATCACTGAGGTGACTCAAGTCATCATCACTGAGGTGACTCAAGTCATCATCACTGAGGTGACTCAAGTCATGTGCATCACTGAGGTGACTCAAGTCATCATCACTGAGGTGACTCATCATCACTGAGGTGACTCAAGTCATGTGCATCACTGAGGTGACTCAAGTCATCATCACTGAGGTGACTCATCATCACTGAGGTGACTCAAGTCATGTGCATCACTGAGGTGACTCATCATCACTGAGGTGACTCAAGTCATGTGCATCACTGAGGTGACTCAAGTCATCATCACTGAGGTGACTCATCATCACTGAGGTGACTCAAGTCATGTGCATCACTGAGGTGACTCAAGTCATCATCACTGAGGTGACTCATCATCACTGAGGTGACTCAAGTCATGTGCATCACTGAGGTGACTCAAGTCATCATCACTGAGGTGACTCATCATCACTGAGGTGACTCAAGTCATGTGCATCACTGAGGTGACTCAAGTCATGTGCATCACTGAGGTGACTCAAGTCATTATCACTGAGGTGACTCAAGTCATGTGCATCACTGAGGTGACTCAAGTCATCATCACTGAGGTGACTCATCATCACTGAGGTGACTCAAGCCATGTGCATCACTTGTGTTTCACTGCTTGTGACCACTGCACTGATATTAGTCCCTTTTAGCACCATTAAGAGCAACATCAGGCAGTGCTCATGCTAGACAAGCCCATGTGGAGGTTGATTGAAGGACAAGAATCACTTCCAACCCAACCGCAGGTATGTCCAATAAACCTCTTGCCACGCCCATGCCAGGCACGCTTGAGTGACCATAGCCACTTCCAACCCAACCGCAGGTTTGTCAAAACGCAGACAAATATAACTTTTTTTTTAAACAAACTGATCAATTAAGTGTGTTTTATCTCGGTGTGCACGTAACGATCAGCTTTTTCGGAATACATCACTTCCAGTCTTGTGCCTTATCGTAGAGCATGTGCCCCCAAGCTGCATGAGACGACATTGCTTCCTTCTGACTGCCCGTGGCTCGTAAGCTGGAGAGCTTTGATGACCTGTCTTGACAGAGAAGTCGCTGTGGACATCGATTGATTGAAGTTACTTGGTTTGTGCAGCGTCATCATGTTCGTCAGTGTATAATTCAACAGGAAGAGCCACATAGTTGCTTATAATTAGAGCAAACTCTTGTCACAAATCTGACCCACTGGTTTGAGGAGACTGACTGGCTGACTCTTCAGTTGTGGCAGCTGATGCAAATTCAATTAAGGGGGTAGTTCACCCTAAACTGGTAAAAAACGTCTGTTGACTTTGAATGCCCATAACTTTTTAAAATAATTGGTTTGTGTAGATAATGTTATGCTCAAATTGTTGCTTGTTCTATGTGCTTTCCAATGATATATAAAATATCTCTAGAGGCATGTTTCGTCAGAAGATGCATGCAGAAATGCATGCATCTTATGCATCTTCAGAAACAGGGACCCTCCTTCTCTTGGCAGACCCCCACTACTCATTTTTAAAAATCAAAAGCTGTAAATTGGTTAGTGGCTTGTCAAAGCTAACAGCTGTGATATGAGTCGTTATACATTGCAATAACTAAAGTGGTTGTTGAATGGCAACGTGCAGTATTTGATTACGCGCTAAAATAAGACTTCCCGGGGTTTTTTTTGAAGTGGTGTAAGGCCATAGCTATGGGGATTAAGAGTGAAAACTCTTGATTGCACACATATAACTCTTGGGGGAGGAAGAAGGAATACACTTCCAAGAAGATGAGTGTGTTATTGACCATCTTACAGCTCTAAGAAGAAGAGATCACCGCCTGCTGCTGATTTTGCCTTGCTCATCAAACTTGTGAGCTGATTTAGGGTGTGTGAGTGTGTCCTGTGAAATGTGCTCAGTCGAATTATGAAAAATAGGTGCTAGAGATCAAGTGACCCCAGTTCTGACCTTGCCAATTGTACCATATATGGTTGCAAGGTTTCCTGCTTTGGTTCTTCTCCAGTCTTGCAGAGCTGCTTGGTCACCATAAGCTTCCATCTCTGCACCAACAGAGAGCTGCACTCCACTCTCACCAGCATGCTCCAAGGTGGCCAGTCTCAAAAGCAACAGGCCAACTACAAACTTTGTTGGTCTACTTACCATTATTTGCATGGCTCCAGAGTATGTGGTGATTAACTTTACAGCACTTCCTGTAGTCAACAGGACACCCTGTGTGATAACTCTTTGAAAGAAGCCTCGCCTGGTAGGAAGTCAAGTCAGTGCTTTCGACTAGATGCTCTAGTCTTCATCAGTGCTTGCCTGTGGAATACTGCACTAGGAATCGTGACTCCCGAGGAATGATGGTATGGAAACAAAGTTGCTTCTCCGGACTGCATGGGGCAGGCATTGTAATGCCATCATATGAATCGTGCACTTCCCACTCATTATGAGTAAGGCAGAGCAGATGCAACCTTCCTTTGATCTTTGCTAGTACAATTTCACATGCAAACTCTGCAAATGGCAAAGTGAAAGATGGTTGCCACAAGTGTCTTATCTTTGACGCTGAACTTCACTTTGTCATGCTACTGTCTCCAGCAGGCTGAGCTAGACTAGAACAAGTCATGAATGGAGGCAGGCAAATGATATGCTACAAAGGGATCTATGCTATGCCAAACTTCCACTCAAAACAACTGTGCGATAACTTAACTTTTGCTCAAAACTTTCGTGTGGCCTTCTTTTACAAGCCAGGAAAGCTGTAGCTCGCAATCCCTGCGTTCCACTACGCCACAAGAAAGACTGAGCAGCTTGACGATAGTTCATGTACACTAGGACCTCACAGACAAACACACCCTACTTCCAGATTAGAATGCACCCTTGATTTGACAGAGCAATGTTTACTAACCCAAAAGAAATGGAAGATGCCCCCTCAATTAGACCGTGCAGATAGGCAGCTCATAGAATGCATTCATTCTAATCGAGGAAATGATTGATATTGCCAATGATTTTGTAGAACGTGGACAACGAGTATTTGATAGCTTCTTTCCTGCAGTGTTAAAATGTTCCTCTATTCCTTTAATTGGTGGAGAGAAGAGATTAGGGAAACTAAACCGCACAGGTATCTCTAGGTCGAGGAATGAACACTGGTTGCCATGTTGCTGTGTGTTAGAGAAGCCATTCATCAACATACCAGAACCTCACTCTGGTCTCCTTTACTGCAAAGAAGACTCACCCTTGCAGCGGTCAGGAACCAGCTGAAGGGACTCGGAGCCTAACTATTCCAGTGCCAGCTGTCGTAGTCAAGTGCTGAAGTTTTATTCAGACATTGCTGCAGTCCTCTGTTTCCTGCAGTGCATGTTCATTCAGATATTAATAACTGTTGCTGCAGGTATAAGGACACTCACAAGCTTTACTCCTGTGTGGATCCAAGCTCACTTCCACCCCAACTCTAAGACTCTTCAAGCTTTACTCCTGCATATCCCGCCTTTTCCCACCCCAACTCTAGGAGTAGGAATCTCAAGCATAAGCTACAAAAATATTTATCAGCTGCCATTGTGGCACTACACCATTTGTCATGAGGATATTGGCATTGGCTACATTCTCTTTGCATCCCCCCTTGCATGGTAGCTTCTGTCTTTGACATTAAGTGAAAGAGTTAGCTGACTACAGAGTCAGTAAATAGAGGAGAGACGAGGGTTTTTCAAGCAGTGATGGAAGCAGTGTTTCCTTGAGATGAGAGTGGGAACATCAGGCAGAACTCGGCTGGCAGAATAGTCAAGAGGTCTGAAGCGAAAACTAAAGAGAAGCCGAGACATTTTGCACATGTTGGGAATATCTCTCCACCATCAGCATATTTCTCTTTGACCCACACGCATGTTCCATGTACGTATACTATAGCTTTGTATGTGTGCTGTAGCTTATGTATAGTATTGTGTGTGCGTAGCTTATGTAGTATTATATGTATACTGTAGCTTATGTAGTATTATATGTATACTATAGCTTATGTAGTATTATATGTATACTGTAGCTTATGTAGTATTATATGTGTACTGTAGCTTATGTAGTATTATATGTATACTATAGCTTATGTAGTATTATATGTATACTGTATATTATATGTGTGCTATAGCTTATGTAGTATTATATGTATACTGTAGCTTATGTGTGTACTGTAGCTTATGTAGTATTATATGTATACTGTAGCTTATGTAGTATTATATGTATACTGTAGCTTATGTACTATATATACTGTAGCTTATGTAGTATTATATGTATACTGTAGCTTATGTACTATATATACTGTAGCTTATGTAGTATTATATGTATACTGTAGCTTATGTACTATATATACTGTAGCTTATGTAGTATTATATGTATACTGTAGCTTATGTACTATATATACTGTAGCTTATGTAGTATTATATGTATACTGTAGCTTATGTAGTATTATATGTATACTGTAGCTTATGTAGTATTATGTGTATACTGTAGCTTATGTAGTATTATATGTATACTGTAGCTTATGATATGTATACTGTAGCTTATGTAGTACTATATGTATACTGTAGCTTATGTAGTATTACATGTATACTGTAGCTTATGTAGTATTATATGTATACTGTAGCTTATGTAGTATTACATGTATACTGTAGCTTATGTAGTATTATATGTATACTGTAGCTTATGTAGTATTATATGTATTCTGTAGCTTATGTACTATATATACTGTAGCTTATGTAGTATTATATGTATACTGTAGCTTATGTAGTATTATATGTATACTGTAGCTTATGTAGTATTATATGTATACTGTAGCTTATGTAGTATTATATGTGTACTGTAGCTTATGTAGTATTATATGTGCTGTAGCTTATGTAGTATTATATGTATACTGTAGCTTATGTAGTATTATATGTGCTGTAGCTTATGTAGTATTATATGTATACTGTAGCTTATATGTATACTGTAGTAAATATGTATACTGTAGCTTATGTAGTATTATATGTGTGCTATAGCTTATGTAGTATTATATGTATACTGTAGCTTATGTAGTATTATATGTGTACTGTAGCTTATGTAGTATTATATGTGCTGTAGCTTATGTAGTATTATATGTATACTGTAGCTTATGTAGTATTATATGTATACTATAGCTTATGTAGTATTATATGTATACTGTAGCTTATGTAGTATTATATGTATACTGTAGCTTATGTAGTATTATATGTATACTGTAGCTTATGATATGTATACTGTAGCTTATGTAGTATTATATGTATACTATAGCTTATGTAGTATTATATGTGCACTGTAGCTTATGTAGTAAGTATGCTGTGTAGTACTTTGTGTACTGTAGCACTTCAAAACTCAGGACTAATATAAGCTTTCTTGTGTTAGTAGACCTATAAAGACTTCCTTGTTGAAAGCTCATGTGCCTCTATACACTTGAAAACTACCAGGAAGAGACCACACAAACTATATGAGACCAGGAAGAGACCACACAAACTATATGAGTCAGCATGACCACAAGATGGTTTTAATGTTGTTAGAAATATATTAGACAGACATGCTTGGTGTTGATAAAGCTGATATACAGTTCCAGGAAGCAACATCACCAAAATGGCACTGGGTCGGTCATTTTGTTTAAGGATATATATACCTGTTGTGCATGCACTTTTCATATTTCCAACGATAACTCACAGATTACCTAAACATGGCAGTATTACTTATACAAGCTGTCTGTGTTAGAGCCCGCATAATGCAAGCTGTGTGCTAGCGAGGCTGCCTCTAGTCCTGCTCTATTAGAAACCCCCTTAGTTATTTGCAATGATTGTTATTCTATGTCTTCAGAAGTAAATTAGTTTTGACCAACCCAAAGGACGTGTTTTCCTGCATGGTTTGGGTATCTCTGCTAATACATATAGAGATTCTGAATTCAGTTTCTGATAAGACCTAAATAGGCAAAGAAGGAAAATAAAAGCCATTGTTTTCACAGGAAGGGTAGGAGCAGGAATGGGAGAAGGGAGAAATGTTTTCCGTAGGAAGGCAAATATCTTGCATAGACTCCCCCTTATTAGATATGCTAGTGACTATGGTGTAAACTGGTATAATGGCTTAAATTTAACCTTCAGGCTATCCAGGTGGCATTAAATGGAGATGGATAGCTGCCTTAGAATATAGAGCCAGCTAGGCTATTAGAGTGCACCACATATGCATGCAGGCCCATACCTCACAGGATGTATGGGTGGGCGTAGCTCCATTAATCACATCTAAATTAATATTACATTATTGTTAATATATGAAGAACGTGACTCCAGCATCTCCAAAATGTTGTGGAGTGAAGCAATGATGTTGCTTCCTGTGCTGATGTGTCATAACACTCTCCATACATATGCTTGGCCATGTTTGTTTTGAAAAGTAGATGCTAAAAGCCCGCAAGTTGTTAACACAGCTAATAAGAAGAAAGTATCGTACGTTGGGATCTTGTCGTAAAGGTTTTCCACTGGTATGTAGAGTACGATACTTTCCTCCTCTTAGGCTGCGATATCGCTACTCGGAGCCATACCGGTGCTAACAACTCGCGAAGAAAAACTAAACCAACTTGCGCTTGCTAGCTAAGGTAAACAGCCGGGTAGCTAGTGCTCGATTACTACACCAAAAGAAGGGAATGAATATTTGTTTGAGCAATCTAGAATAGTGCCCTATCAATGACAAATCTCCTACCATCTTTCCCCTGTTATTTTGTGCATTGGTGAGTGACCTTACCTGGCTCTGCCAGCTATGCCACCATACATTGATGATTGCAGGGTTTCCTGCTTGGCTCTCGAGACTTGCAGAAATATTTGGTTACTTGTAGCTGCAGCTTGATGGCCGCAGTAGCTCATGCTCCGTGGGGGACCTGTCCCGAGACCAATAGCAGAGCATAAACATTGCGAGTGTACTGCAGTTGTTGACACTGCGTCGGGGAGTTTGTGTGGTTAGACTTGATGAACGCACTTCCTATGCTAGGCCAGACACCTGTGCCTTGGCTTGCTTCAAAACTTATTGGGCTTAATTGAATTGGGGTGATGGTGATCCTCTTTCTCACTCCCAGATGCGGCCATATTAGGTCTGATGAGCCCTGTGCACAGAAGCAGCTCCAGCAATGTGGATGCCAGCGGTCTCGCCCTCGCAGCTGTCGCATCTCTGGATGATGGAGATGATGCTCAGAAACTCCACCTCAATCAGTCCTATCACACTTACCATCACAACCGTCGCCGCAATGGGAGAGGCCCCCAGAAGGACTTGGGGATCCAGCGTTCCTTTTCCATGCCTCCTGTCATGTTTGAAACTGAGGGGATTCTTCTCCCTGCCATGTTTGAAGCTGAGGGGGGGGTTTCCCAGTCGTCCAGGAACAGGGAACGGTATGGCTTGTGCATCCAACGCAACCAGGCTTCTTCCCGGCAGTTGCGGCACCGTCTGCTGGAGTCTCGGTCCGAAGACCAACTCACCACCGGTGGGGGGAGGGAGGAGGGTTTGGAAGAGGAAGCGGAGGATGTGTGTGAGGAGGGAGAAGGAGGAAAAGAGAGGATGTCAGAAAGCTTTCCAAGGAGTCGCAGAAATGCTTTCCGAGGGACGCGGGTGACGCGCAGAGCCACTTGTGCTGCAGATGGACACATGATGGGTGGTGCGGGCGTGACCAGGAGGAGCTCGGTGACATCTGATAGGCCAGCGTAAGTGCATATGTTTGCTTATGGCTTGTTCTTTACCATAATACTAGGGTGTCATTATCACTAATTTACGTCAGTCCAGATGGGAGTTACTTTTTTCATGAAAGTGTCCCTAAATTTGGAGTATTGATTAAGTGGAACGAACCATCTATGGGGAAGTGGGTGGGAAGTTAAGTATTGCCACGCAGAGCTGTATGTCCATAGCTATCTTTTTTATCGTTCTATTTGTCTATCTATCATACTCACCCATAAAAAATATGAAGGATCACCTTCCCTAAATAAAATGGGACTTTTGTGAATTTAAATAGAAATTGTTCCTCTGTGATTAGAAGAACTGGCTGCACAGTCAGTAGAGGAGAGAGAACTGGCTGCATAGTCAGTAGAGGAGAGAGAACTGGCTGCATAGTTAGTAGAGGAGAGAGAACTGGCTGCATACAGTAGAGGAAAGAGAACCGGCTGCATATCAGTAGAGGAGAGAGAACTGGCTGCACAGTCAGTAGAGGAGAGAGAACTGGCTGCATATCAGTAGAGGAGAGAGAACTAGCTGCACAGTCAGTAGAGGAGAGAGAACTGGCTGCACAGTCAGTAGAGGAGAGAGAACTGGCTGCACAGTCAGTAGAGGAGAAAGAACTGGCTGCACAGTCAGTAGAGGAGAGAGAACTGGCTGCATGATTATAATTGTCAGAGTAAAGATGCTGAAGTTTCATCCTGATATTGCTACTGTAGCTACATTCCTTAGCCGAGTAACTGCATCATTATAACATTCTGTTATGCCGCATTGGGCGGAGTTCAAGTGAGTGCCTCATTCATATGAGAGAGAGGGAAAAATAGCGCCTGAAATTTGGACTTGAGTTTGAAGAGCTTTGACTATCCTCTGCCCTAAGGCAAAGTGGTATTTTGGCTAAAACAATCTTATTCCTGATGAAGGCTGGAGCATCTAGTCAAAACATCGAGAAAGTAAGTCTGAAGTTGATTATTGAGAAGGTTATCTAGTCTGCCACGCTTTAGTGGCCATTTGGAGTTCGTGCTTCTCGGTCTCAAAGGCTATCTTTGATATTTACCTAACAATCGACTTGTGATGCTCCTTCTCCTATAGAAACACGCAGAGATGGAGTGTAGAAGCTTTACCTGAGCTTAAGGAAGCTCCTAGAGGGTGGATGACGCCAAGCGCTAGCAATGAAGGTAAGAAAAGGCCAACTATAATTTTGTCATGAATAATTTTTAATGTGTAGCTAGCTAGCTAGCTTATTCTAGTTAGATAGCGCTATAGGGCTTAGGCATGGACTCTTATAAGCATCGCCCTCTTTTCTAGAAGTGCAATACTGCCTTATAAATACTTATAAAACCATGCTGTCTTCACTAAAATTGCGGGTATCAACCAAAATTCAAAGCCGCCACGCACGTGACAGCAATTGGCATCTATTGCAATTAATCGGTTAACAAGCTCTATGCAGGCTCTAGTTCTCCCTACGGGGGATGACCAGATCTGACCACATGGCTTGTCTTTGCTCACACCTATGCTATGATCCTTATTTGTAGCCCATTCAAATGATGTTTATCTTCTGCCATATGTACATGTATAATGTGTTTTGGAACTGTATGTTGGAACGTGAAGTCAATCACTCCACAGACTTTATTTCGAGGTCTACAGTCCAGCGTCAAGTCTTGAGTGGCTATAACTACTGTGGTTGCTAGACCAGAGCTGGCACTGGAGAGCTGTGAAGGAAAACCTGTTGACTGTTTATGTGGAGCGGTTACAAATTATATAATACAAATACTAACAAGATCTTGTGGTTTTGACTTTGGAGCCCCCCATAGATTCTGTGAGCCCTCTTTTATATTTAGCTCAAAAGTCTCTGTGTGCTCTCTTTTGATACTAAAAAAAGCTGCATGGGAGTAATTGTGCAAGTTATGCACCTGCGGCCGAAGTGGGGTTCCTCAAAACTTGAGTACCTGAACTGGCTTCAGTTATGGTTCCTTTTAGAAAGTGATAGCCAGTTGAAATTTGATCAGTGACAAGAGAAGCTTTGCTCTGAGTTTACATTAGGCACTTTTTCACGAAGTAGTCAAGCATGGGCACTGAAAATCAATTTTCTTGAGCCAGTGGAAGGGGGCAGGAGGATTTTCAGCACCTTTACTTGCCGACTTCTTCACATTTTAGCACCTAATGAAAACACTCCTGTTGTCCAATAGGCCTTTCTCTTCCACAGATACCTGGTCAGTACTTTCCAATCAGGAGCCATAACTGCAGCCAGTTCAGGCACTCAGATTTTAGGTACCCCCACTCTGGATGAGTAACTTTGGCATAAGTTATAGCTGTGCAACATTTTAGCATCAAGAGAGAGCACACGGAGAGAGCTATCTCCCTATCAAGGTCATACAGTGAAGTGTGCAGAGCTCCAAAGTGGTAACCACAAGGTTTTGTTAGTAGGCACACCCCTTCATATGAATATTAGTTGACTTATAAATCCATTACTCTCTGGTCTAGCAACCAAGATCACTCAAGACTTGACGCCTGACTGTAGCACGTGAAATAAAGTTTGTGGAGTGATTGACTTCACATTCCAACCTGCAGTTCCAAAGCATGAACATGTAGGGCAAACATCAAAGAAAGCATATTGAATGGGCTACATTTTGGTATGCAAATAAGGACCATAGCATGAAGGTGTGCAGGCATATGATACTTTCTAATAAAACCATGTCCTTGTCAGAGGGCCCCCCCCCCCTTTATGCTGTGCAGACTCTGGTTCCTTTTATTTGAGGGAGAACCCGTCGTACAGAAGTCAGATGGGTCCATACCCCTGAGTTCCAGTAGCTAGATATTGAGATAATGACAAACAAAAGTGAAGTTTAATTAAATTTTGCTACAGTCTTGTGAAGGTTTGTTTGGTACTGAATTATTCCTAGAACTGTCACTTCCCTTATATTTCCCCCTCTGCTGACTACATACATCCATTCACTTCCACCTCAACCATAGCAACCAGATCACTTCCACCTCAACCATAGCAACCAGATCACTTCCACCTCAACCATAGCAACCAGATCACTTCCACCTCAACCATAGCAACCAGATCAGCTGAAGTTATTATTTGTCTCTACGTTATGGAAACCATGTAGCTGTGAGGATGTATAGAAACTATTAAGCTTGGTGAGGTCCTTCAGCTCAAAGCATAATACTTGTACTGTGTCTGGCAGTGAGTACAAGAGAAAACTGCTACATAGAACTGGTCTACAGAGGAAAGATAACTGGGTGCATAATCAGTGGAGGAGAAGTGTGCTGATGGAGGAGGACATGCTGAACACATCAGCAGAATGAAGCACAATGAAATATACCCACGAGTATAAACTTGTCTTTTTGGGCAGGTCAGTTCTCAGGCAGTTCTGTCAGCAAACACTGCCTGGTTGTGACCTTGCTCTTATGGCCAGCTCATTATATGATGTCAGGCATCCCAACTGTCTAGAACTTTCCAATTAGGAGCTAGGGATATGGGCATTCAAGTTTTGAGGTCCCCAACTTTAACTGCCTGTACCTTGGGCATAATTGTACTATGCAACAGTTTTTAGCATCAAAATAGAGCACACAGAGAGATCTGCTATGCATCAAGTTCATAGAATGAAGTGTGCAGAATTAATGGAGCTCCAAAGTCATAACTACAGGGTGTTTTTAACACGTTAAAAAAATGGTGTTGTGTGATAATTTAAAAACTCTAGTGTAAAAATAAAAATACAAGTGGTCCTATTATGCTCTGGATTTCAAATACTACTGGTTATTCCACATTCCATTTAAAGGCCAGGTAAGAAAAGGGAATGGTGCATAGTTTCAGTCAGCCTTGCAATACTGACTTGCATTCATTTCTGGTGAGATGAGCCACACAGCAGATAGCATCAACTCTATTCCCTCCCCGAATACTCAGCTGCCTGCGCTGCCTGTGGCAGAAAAGAAGGTGACACTTGCCACCGGATAATTCCCCATCACGCGACAGCCCTGCCAGAAAGTGTAGGCCTGGCTGCTGCGTTCACATGTACACATATAAAAATAGTGAGGGAATTTTAAAAAAGAATCGTTTACGTCGAGGAACAGTTTCCATTGGTGCTGGGGGTTGCTCATCTTCACTAATCTCACTGGCAGGAGGTAGATGGTAATATGTGTGTGCATGATGTGCTCTCATCAACATTGTATGTAATCCCTAGGACCCCTGTCCCCAACAGGCTCATTCCCATGATCTCGGAAGCAGAGGAAGCGACAGTGGCAGTGCCCAAGCTGGAGCAGAGGGCGAAGTCACGGCTCTTGGAGGACGGTCACTACTTCTTGGAAGATGTGACGCACTTGCTGCCTCAAGCTATCCTCCAGGCTATCGTGGACGACACCATATCTCTGTCCTGGTACACGCAGATGAGAGAGCGAGTGGAGGAAATGAAGAGGGGCCACCTCTCTTCGGGGGATTCCGATCACACCCAGGGTGCCATACACTGGTTTGAAGGTGAGCGTTGTTTAGAGACATGTGCTGTGTAACAGAACCTGACCCACCTGGTTCTAATTTGGTGCCCCCCCCCCACACACACACATGCACACTAAAGTCTGGTACTGATTCTATGTATAGATGGCCATACAGCAAGAAATGTAATGCTTTATTAGGAAGGCTGTTTTATGTACTACTAGCTGTCAATGAGCAATCAGTATTTCTCACTTAGGAACCTAGCATGACAATACAGGTAGAGGATTACACACCAACCAGCATGGCAGTATAGGTAGGACTACAGCATGGCAGTACAGGTAGGACTACACACCAACTAGCATGGCAGTACAGGTAGGACTACACACCAACTAGCATGGCAGTACAGGTAGGACTACACACCAACTAGCATGGCAGTACAGATAGGACTACACACCAACTAGCATGGCAGTACAGGTAGGACTACACACCAACAGTACAGGTAGGACTACACACCAACTAGCATGGCAGTACAGGTAAGACTACACACCAACTAGCATGGTAGTACAGGTAGGACTACACACCAACTAGCATGGCAGTACAGGTAGGACTACACACCAACTAGCATGGCAGTACAGGTAGGACTACACACCAACTAGCATGGCAGTACAGGTAGGACTACACACCAACTAGCATGGCAGTACAGGTAGGACTACACACCAACTAGCATGGCAGTACAGGTAGGACTACACACCAACTAGCATGGCTGTACAGATAGGACTACACACCAACTAGCATGGCAGTACAGGTAGGACTACACACCAACTAGCATGGCAGTACAGATAGGACTACACACCAACTAGCATGGCAGTACAGGTAGGACTACACACCAACAGTACAGGTAGGACTACACACCAACTAGCATGGCAGTACAGGTAAGACTACACACCAACTAGCATGGTAGTACAGGTAGGACTACACACCAACTAGCATGGCAGTACAGGTAGGACTACACACCAACTACTAGCATGGCAGTACAGGTAGGACTACACACCAACTAACATGACAGTACAGGTAGGACTACACACCAACCAGCATGGCAGTACAGGTAGGACTACACACCAACTAGCATGACAGCATACAGTAGGTGCTGCCAGGGCACCACACCAAAAAACTTTTCCCTGCGCCCACCTGCACTCTTCTTTGTTGGACAGCCATACATGGCCATATGTGCCCATGTGAGGATGTCTGAAGTTCAACTTTGTTAGTCACCAAATGCTAACCTAGCTTCCCGTGGGCATCCTGACACCCTCCTGGCTAACCACATACAGGGAATCTGTGGGATGTTCTGAGGAAGCCTTAAGTGAGCTTCAGACATCCTTGGAGGATTTCCAATCCACCACCAGACCAATTATTTCTCATTGCCACGTATACATAATAGCAAATAGTAGTTGGGAGAGAAGTGAGTTCCAGCTTTTCCAAAGCCCCTCCCCCATAAAAACATAAAAATAATTATGCTTTCTCCTTCCTACGGGTGGGTTGATGTAAATGAGTGAGTGAGTGAGTCAGGATAAATAAATAAATAGAAATGATGATGGGGTTGATAATAAATATGCTTGCGTGTGTGACACGACGCTACTGAGCATGCTCAGTGTAACACGTAGCAACTGTCATTAAACTGCGAAATGACGCAAGTCTAAGATAGAGCTACAGCAGCAGAGAGACATCGGCGGAGAAGGGATGATTTAGATGAAAATGTAAGAGCAAGTATCAAAATAAGGAGAGAAGAACAGCGTTACCACACGACGACATCTGGAGAGTCCCATGAAGAACTAACTAATGAGATCATGACTAGAAGAGCTATCACACACTGTACTCTTATTAAGCCATAGTGATTAAAATCATGAGACTTCAGCCTGGCCTTGGCAAATTATAATCAGTACATGCACTCTTTTGTTGGTGATCGCAGAATTTCCTGCTTGGCCCCTCCTCCAACGTGTAGCAAAGTTGGCTGCTTACACCTGCTGCTTGATCAAAATAAAGAACTTCCAGCCCTGCACCAAACATAGATCTCTGGTGGGGCCTGGCTCAAATGTAACAGGCTAACTAAAAACTTTGCACGTATTTACATCGAGTCTGGAGTTTATTACTTTAAGAATCTCATTCCTGCACTTCCTGTAGACTACTAGACATCTGTATGGTACCTGCTCTCTAAAGGGTAGGCTAAAGATAGCTACAGGTGTGAAACCTGCCCTCTTGGCACATGTTTATTTTGACAATGCAAAACAAACAATCAACTTCCTGGTGTTAATTGCATAGGTGAGCAGGTAGAAAGGAAGTTCAAGGTGCTGTAGCAGCGGTCTTCACAGGGAAGAGCTGGGAATGTGTGTCAATGCTGTGTGTTAGACAAATCTAAGTGAACAGTCAGCCACCTAGCTGGTTCTAGATTTAGTTATCAGTCAGGCACTAGTTTATATCCTATTAGCCAGGCGGTAGTTTTGAGCATGACCCTAATTAGCTGCAAGTGTGGCTCTAGTTAATAACGAACTAGTGTATAAGCATACCCTAATTAACAGCAAGTGTGGCTCTAGTTAATAATGAACTAGTGTATAAGCATACCCTAATTAGCTGCAAGTGTGGCTCTAGTTAATAACGAACTAGTGTATAAGCATACCCTAATTAGCTGCAAGTGTGGCTATAGTTAATAACGAACTAGTGTATAAGCATACACTAATTAGCTGCAAGTGTGGCTCTAGTTAATAATGAACTAGTGTATAAGCATACCCTAATTAGCTGCAAGTGTGGCTCTAGTTAATAATGAACTAGTGTATAAGCATACCCTAATTAGCTGCAAGTGTGGCTATAGTTAATAACGAACTAGTGTATAAGCATACACTAATTAACAGCAAGTGTGGCTCTAGTTAATAACGAACTAGTGTATAAGCATACCCTAATTAGCTGCAAGTGTGGCTCTAGTTAATAACGAACTAGTGTATAAGCATACACTAATTAGCTGCAAGTGTGGCTCTAGTTAATAACGAACTAGTGTATAAGCATACCCTAATTAGCTGCAAGTGTGGCTATAGTTAATAACGAACCACTAATTAACAGCAAGTGTGGCTCTAGTTAATAACGAACTAGTGTATAAGCATACCCTAATTAGCTGCAAGTGTGGCTATAGTTAATAACGAACTAGTGTATAAGCATACACTAATTAGCTGCAAGTGTGGCTCTAGTTAATAATGAACTAGTGTATAAGCATACCCTAATTAGCTGCAAGTGTGGCTCTAGTTAATAATGAACTAGTGTATAAGCATACACTAATTAGCTGCAAGTGTGGCTCTAGTTAATAATGAACTAGTGTATAAGCATACCCTAATTAGCTGCAAGTGTGGCTCTAGTTAATAATGAACTAGTGTATAAGCATACCCTAATTAGCTGCAAGTGTGGCTATAGTTAATAACGAACTAGTGTATAAGCATACCCTAATTAGCTGCAAGTGTGGCTATAGTTAATAACGAACTAGTGTATAAGCATACACTAATTAACAGCAAGAGTGGCTCTAGTTAATAACGAACTAGTGTATAAGCATACCCTAATTAGCTGCAAGTGTGGCTCTAGTTAATAACGAACTAGTGTATAAGCATACCCTAATTAGCTGCAAGTGTGGCTCTAGTTAATAACGAACTAGTGTATAAGCATACCCTAATTAGCTGCAAGTGTGGCTCTAGTTAAGGCACTAGTGTATAGTGTATAAGCATGGCCGAATTAGCTCTAAGTGGTGGAGCAAATCTGGCTCTTATCCAACTTTTTCATTAACAGTTTTGTCATAGCTTATATGCTGTGCCAGATGACACAGCAGATTGAAGTTGAAGGACTGCATTTGAATCAAGTGAGTATTGCCATTCCAGCACAGGCAAAGCCACAGTGCAGCCTCTTCAAGATGCTCAAGTGTGTTGACTTGCGTGCCATTTCTTTCCCCATATTCTTTTACCTAACACAATCTTGGAGTCGTTTTCTTGCGCATGGTTTTTGCTGTAGTTCTTGTAGCAGACCCTCTCTTCTGCATTGCTCGTGGCACTGGTCACACTTGCACCGTGAAAGGGAGCGCTTTCAGTGGGCCATTCGGGAAGTCTGGGGGGAGGGGGCAAGGGGAGTTGGGGTTAGCTCTCTGTGCCACATGGTACCATAAGAAGGACAGGCAGGATGCAGAGAGTCTGATGAGCTCCTCCCTCGTTATTTTTATTCTTGTTTTTTTCTTCGTCTTCTAGTTGTTTATTTTTAGAAGTGTTACCCTACACACTCTGCATGCATAATGTTTGTATGGGGTGTGAATATAGTGCTGCTGATAATTAATTTAGAAGTGTTACCCTACACACTCTGCATGCATAGTGTTTGTATGGGGTGTGAATATAGTGCTGATAATTAATTTAGAAGTGTTACCCTACACACTCTGCATGCATAATGTTTGTATGGGGTGTGAATATAGTGTTGATAATTAATTTAGAAGTGTTACCCTACACACTCTGCATGCATAATGTTTGTATGGGGTGTGAATATAGTGCTGATAATTAATTTAGAAGTGTTACCCTACACACTCTGCATGCATAATGTTTGTATGGGGTGTGAATATAGTGTTGATAATTAATTTAGAAGTGTTACCCTACATACTCTGCATGCATAATGTTTGTATGGGGTGTGAATATAGTGCTGATAATTAATTTAGAAGTGTTACCCTACACACTCTGCATGCATAATGTTTGTATGGGGTGTGAATATAGTGCTGCTGATAATTAATTTAGAAGTGTTACCCTACACACTCTGCATGCATAATGTTTGTATGGGGTGTGAATATAGTGCTGATAATTAATTTAGAAGTGTTACCCTACACACTCTGCATGCATAATGTTTGTATGGGGTGTGAATATAGTGCTGATAATTAATTTAGAAGTGTTACCCTACACACTCTGCATGCATAGTGTTTGTATGGGGTGTGAATATAGTGCTGATAATTAATTTAGAAGTGTTACCCTACACACTCTGCATGCATAATGTTTGTATGGGGTGTGAATATAGTGTTGATAATTAATTTAGAAGTGTTACCCTACACACTCTGCATGCATAATGTTTGTATGGGGTGTGAATATAGTGTTGATAATTAATTTAGAAGTGTTACCCTACACACTCTGCATGCATAATGTTTGTATGGGGTGTGAATACAGTGCTGATAATTAATTTAGAAGTGTTACCCTACACACTCTGCATGCATAATGTTTGTATGGGGTGTGAATATAGTGTTGATAATTAATTTAGAAGTGTTACCCTACACACTGCATGCATAATGTTTGTATGGGGTGTGAATATAGTGCTGATAATTAATTTAGAAGTGTTACCCTACACACTCTGCATGCATAATGTTTGTATGGGGTGTGAATACAGTGCTGATAATTAATTTAGAAGTGTTACCCTACACACTCTGCATGCATAATGTTTGTATGGGGTGTGAATATAGTGTTGATAATTAATTTAGAAGTGTTACCCTACACACTCTGCATGCATAATGTTTGTATGGGGTGTGAATAAGGTGCTGATAATTAATTTAGAAGTGTTACCCTACACACTCTGCATGCATAATGTTTGTATGGGGTGTGAATATAGTGATGCTGATAATTAATTTAGAAGTGTTACCCTACACACTCTGCATGCATAATGTTTGTATGGGGTGTGAAGGTGCTGATAATTAATTTAGAAGTGTTACCCTACACACTCTGCATGCATAATGTTTTTATGGGGTGTGAATACAGTGCTGATAATTAATTTAGAAGTGTTACCCTACACACTCTGCATGCATAATGTTTGTATGGGGTGTGAATATAGTGTTGATAATTAATTTAGAAGTGTTACCCTACACACTCTGCATGCATAATGTTTGTATGGGGTGTGAATAAGGTGCTGATAATTAATTTAGAAGTGTTACCCTACACACTCTGCATGCATAATGTTTGTATGGGGTGTGAATATAGTGCTGCTGATAATTAATTTAGAAGTGTTACCCTACACACTCTGCATGCATAATGTTTGTATGGGGTGTGAAGGTATGGGGTGTGAAGGTGCTGATAATTAATTTAGAAGTGTTACCCTACACACTCTGCATGCATAATGTTTGTATGGGGTGTGAATACAGTGCTGATAATTAATTTAGAAGTGTTACCCTACACACTCTGCATGCATAATGTTTGTATGGGGTGTGAATAATTAGTACTGATAATTAATTTAGAAGTGTTACCCTACACACTCTGCATGCATAATGTTTGTATGGGGTGTGAATATAGTGTTGATAATTAATTTAGAAGTGTTACCCTACACACTCTGCATGCATAATGTTTGTATGGGGTGTGAATAAGGTGCTGATAATTAATTTAGAAGTGTTACCCTACACACTCTGCATGCATAATGTTTGTATGGGGTGTGAATATAGTGATGCTGATAATTAATTTAGAAGTGTTACCCTACACACTCTGCATGCATAATGTTTGTATGGGGTGTGAAGGTGCTGATAATTAATTTAGAAGTGTTACCCTACACACTCTGCATGCATAATGTTTGTATGGGGTGTGAATACAGTGCTGATAATTAATTTAGAAGTGTTACCCTACACACTCTGCATGCATAATGTTTGTATGGGGTGTGAATATAGTGTTGATAATTAATTTAGAAGTGTTACCCTACACACTCTGCATGCATAATGTTTGTATGGGGTGTGAATAAGGTGCTGATAATTAATTTAGAAGTGTTACCCTACACACTCTGCATGCATAATGTTTGTATGGGGTGTGAATATAGTGCTGCTGATAATTAATTTAGAAGTGTTACCCTACACACTCTGCATGCATAATGTTTGTATGGGGTGTGAAGGTGCTGATAATTAATTTAGAAGTGTTACCCTACACACTCTGCATGCATAATGTTTGTATGGGGTGTGAATACAGTGCTGATAATTAATTTAGAAGTGTTACCCTACACACTCTGCATGCATAATGTTTGTATGGGGTGTGAATAATTAGTACTGATAATTAATTTAGAAGTGTTACCCTACACACTCTGCATGCATAATGTTTGTATGGGGTGTGAATATAGTGCTGCTGATAATTAATTCACAAACTTCTGATGTTTTTGGGTGTGTTTTTTTTTACATACTTCTAGTACTGGAGCACTTGCACCATCTGGGTGGCATCTTTTACCTACGCCACTGTGTGCAGTTGCCTCATCATCTGGGTGGCATCTGGCTTGCACCTTTTACCTGCGCCACTGTGTGCAGTTGCCTCATCATCTGGGTGGCATCTGGCTTGCACCTTTTACCTGCGCCAATGTGTGCAGTTGCCTCATCATCTGGGTGGCATCTGGCTTGCACCTTTTACCTGCCCCACCTGTACAGTTACTGCAGCACTTGCAGCAGAAGATGATTGAGTAACTAATACTTTCATTACATGTTCAAGACACAGAGACAAAGAGAGGGAACTGGCTTCACAGTCAATAGCTCTCAATAGCCTTTCTTGGAGCTCCACTTCTCCAACTTCCTCATATCGAATAATGGTTGCATGCGAATTATTTTTTTATATAAATGATGATCTAACTTCCTCAGTTCTGGCGTGCAGGTTGTCTGGATGGCGTCTGAACCCAGCGCTAGAGGACCCGATGGAAGTGTTGCAAGCACCTTTCCACTGACAGGCAGGAAGGTCCGGCTTGGTTTGCATCTGTCAGTGAATACTGAAACAAAGTGCTTACGTGATTGATCTAGCGTGGCCATGAGCTATCGTATTCTCAGCTCTGTCTCTTCTTGCTGGCATTGCAGAGCCATTCAAACATCTGAAGTTAGATACTCTTCCTAAATCTAACACCAGCTCAAGGCCATTCACATGCTAATACCTCTGTAATGCTACCTCTGAGCCTTAGGGGGTTTGAGAGGGTTCTTCCTCAAATACCTCAGTGCTTGGCTCATTGGAAAGGAAGCACACACGCAAGTGACTTATACTTGGTTGGTGCCCACACAATTTGCAAGCCTTTGATGATCTCATAATTAGCGTTGCTCATAGTAGCGGTTTGCAGCAGCTGACTTCCTCTGTGTCCAAGTGGAAGTGCATTCATTAGCACGCCTGCTTCATAGATCAAATTGCATTTGCCCATCATTCCTAAGCATGGGGGGAGTGTGTTCATTTCCCACCTACATCCTCCCACCCTGGAAGTTAGTGGACATCGGTCTCCTTTGTGCTGATGCTCGACCATTATCCTTGTAAGGATTATTTTCTCCCTTGAATATTTTCCTACTTGGCTTGGAGCCTATGTCTTAAAGTGTGCAATAATCCCGCAGGAAGTGTTAAGAAGGCACAGTTGCTGAGGCGAGTGTTCATTCATAGATGCGCTGGAGCATGGAAAAGTTGGCATGGTCATGTTTAGCTACACATGTCACGCGTATTCTCACGAAGACGGACCCTTTACTGACTGCTGATAATGCAGGAATTGGTTAAAAGGTTTGAAAGAAAATGAGATGTTGAAGAATAAAAAAAGTGAACTATGTACTGCAATTGTCGAGTTCAAATAACTTAGCCAAAAACAAGAGTGTTGAGTTTGATGGGGCCAATAGTATAATTAGGGAGTACGTATAGTACCCGTGGTCTGACCAAAATGGCGTTAAAAAAAGAAGAAGAGTTGATGTCTCCGCTAAAACCAGTATCTCAGAATCTTTAATGGCTTTTTTGGCCTTGAAATTGATCTTCAAAAATATTTCAATTTCTGTTGCATAACTTGTGTATAATATATACATGATTTAATACATGATTTAATACATGATTTAATACATGATTTAATACATGATTTAGTAGGACATGATTTAATAGGACATGATTTAGTAGGACATGATTTAATAGGACCCAAAATGTTCCCAACACAGCATGTCCACGACTAATATGTGTCTTGATTTGAGGCGGGGAGGGGAGGGATTAAGATCGTCAGGCAACTGGTTGTGGTTTGCATGAGTTCAGTCTTGTTTCTGTTCTATGTTGACAAGTCAAGTCACTCGAGTTCTTAGCCAACTCTCGGCTGACATAGTTGATACATTGACTCTCTCAATAGTCAGCTTAACTTTGACTCGCTCGACAATTCTGCTAGATGCTCTAGCCTAAACGTCGAGTGAGTAAGATTACAGAGAAAGTCGTTATAACAATTCAATGTATGCGTTTAGATAAAAGACATTCTTGTGCAAATATGATCAGCTTTCAAACGTGTTGTGTGCCAACGTTGCAAGCAAACTGCTTAGGTCCTCATCAGGGGCAATGAATAATCAACACATGCAAGGTGTTTGTCTCTCGCCTAGCAACGCACTGTCACATGAAATGCATGTGATTCACGATTTGTCTGCGCTGGAGCACAGCCATGTATCAGACATAATAATGGTGTGCTTTCACGTGCATAGTCTTGAGAGTTGATACCAAGCTATAACTGAATCCTAGATCCAGCCATACATCTCGATTGAAGCGCTGGTCCCCTAGGTGTGGGCTGGATGTGCAGCACCTCCTACGCAAGCAATTCCCTCCTTTTGCTGATGACTCTATCTCTTTTCGTTCTCCTCTATCTTGATGGTCGTCCACATAGTTGGGTTGTAAGTGGACTTCTGTGCAAGGAGTAACAACCAGACTGATTTTTTAAATTTTATGTGGCCAGGCTAAGTTGGAGGGAAAATCTGAATTAGGAGGAAGTGAGTTGACCACATTTGCACAAAGAAAAAAACGAGAAATTGAGATCATCTTTCTCAGTAATGTAGCAATGAGTAATTGAGGCCAAGCATAGCGTTTGATGTGGGGAATGAACCCTGGGTGACAAGGGAGTGCTTAGCATGTATATGCGTTCTCCACAGTAACAAACGAGTAGTCTGGAGAAACAGGAAGAGATGGCTGTGCTTGGAGGATTGTGGTAGTATTGTTTGAGGTGCACAGTAATCATTCTATATATGGGAATGAAAGCTTATGAAGCTTATGAAGACCAAATATGTTGTTGGTATATTTTTTTAATTAATTTTTTTGGTTTCAGTTCAGAAATGTTGATTCTCTGATAATTCCCCTGGAGCCTTCCAATGACTTTGTACCAGCAAGACCTTAATTATGAAAGTGTCATGTGACCTTAATTATGCAAGTGTCATGTGACCTTAATTATGCCAGTGTCATTTGACCTTAATTATGCAAATGTCTTGAGAGTCTGTGGGAATTGATTTCCATTCTGTTTGGTTTTGTCTTGGCTAATGTCTTGTCTGTTTTGGTTCAGATTGAAAATATCATGGGGTGGGGGGGGGGGGGACAGTTAAAAGAATAGAGAAGAAGGAAGAAGAAGGGTTATGATGTGAGGCAATAAGTTTCACATCAAATTGTTGGGTTGTTGCTAGACAGCTGCTCTTCACGATGGCATTCTTGGTTGTGTTCTTAGTACTTAATGTGTGCGTTTAGCAGAGCAGTTTGATTTCACAACAACACCAGTAATTTGTCCACACACCTCATGCATACGACCATGGCAGTGCATGCAGGATATTAAAATACCTGTAGCTATTCATTTAGGGGGGGGGGGAGCACAAAATTGCAGCCGTAACTTAAGTCAAGTCAAACCACTCGTCTGGGAGAATCCAGATGTGTTGTGCATGTGCGTATAGCCTTGGAGTGTAGATCAAGTGTGGTCATGGGGGGACCTCACTAATTGTCCATTAGGCTTGTATATGCTTGACACATTTAAGTTAGAGAGACTAAACTAAGTCGCCATGGAGAGATGTCTGCCTACAACACATACGTAGGAGGTTATAGTTCCTTGCGTGTGTGTGTGAATATCACAATGCTTTCTGTGTTAGCCCTCTGTCCATAGACACTGGTATTCGGTTCCTGGGTTGAGAGGGAGAAAGCCACAGAGCTGGTCCTGACAGCTGTCCTTCCAGACCCACGCCAGACCAGTAGTCGCTGCTAGAGGTCTTCCGATATCCTTTGCTTGTTCTTTGGTGTCTTACTTGCTGTTTCTGGATGTCTTCAGAGGTCCTAGCCTTGAGGCACTCAACATCAACCTTGCCCAAGGACCAACTCTGCGTCCTCCTTCGAAGTGCTTTATCCATCACTGCTCTCTCTTAGTGTTGCTCTCTTGTTCTCTGGCTGGTCAGCTCTGAGTAGTTTCGGGTCCTGGCTATAGATGTCACCTGCCTCTTGTGAACTGGTTGATAGCGCCGGTCAGAGCTGCTCCACTCTGTGTACTATGCAATGCTCACAAGTTAAGAGGCAGGCAGTGCATGATCCACCTGCTGGAACTCTTAATCAATGATGCTCACAAAGTAATATCCAATTGACTCAAGGCCAGACAAAGTATGTCATTCCATCATGTGACAAACACTGCTCCACCATGTGACACACCCTAGCCATCATGTGGTCTCCCGTGGTAATAGCTTCCATCACCCACCTGACTCAGAACACTCCCTGCCCCTTCCTCCCCCTTCTTAGGTTGGTGCTACTCTCTTCATCAAGTTCAAATCTCTTAGGTTGGTACTGCTCTCTTCATCAAGTTCAAATCTCTTAGGTTGGTACTGCTCTCTTCATCAAGTTCAAATTTCTTAGGTTGGTGCTGCTCTCTTCATCAAGTTCAAATCTCTTAGGTTGGTGCTACTCTCTTCATCAAGTTCAAATCTCTTAGGTTGGTACTGCTCTCTTCATCAAGTTCAAATCTCTTAGGTTGATGCTGTTCTCTTCATCAAGTTCAAATCTCTTAGGTTGGTGCTACTCTCTTCATCAAGTTCAAATCTCTTAGGTTGGTGCTGTTCTCTTCATCAAGTTCAAATCTCTTAGGTTGGTGCTGTTCTCTTCATCAAGTTCAAATCTCTTAGGTTGGTGCTGTTCTCTTCATCAAGTTCAAATCTCTTAGGTTGGTGCTACTCTCTTCATCAAGTTCAAATCTCTTAGGTTGGTGCTGCTCTCTTCATCAAGTTCAAATCTCTTAGGTTGGTACTGCTCTCTTCATCAAGTTCAAATCTCTTAGGTTGGTGCTGCTCTCTTCATCAAGTTCAAATCTCTTAGGTTGGTGCTGTTCTCTTCATCAAGTTCAAATCTCTAAGGTTGGTACTGCTCTCTTCATCAAGTTCAAATCTCTTAGGTTGGTGCTGCTCTCTTCATCAAGTTCAAATCTCTTAGGTTGGTGCTACTCTCTTCATCAAGTTCAAATCTCTTAGGTTGGTACTGTTCTCTTCATCAAGTTCAAATCTCTTAGGTTGGTGCTGTTCTCTTCATCAAGTTCAAATCTCTTAGGTTGGTGCTGCTCTCTTCATCAAGTTCAAATCTCTTAGGTTGGTGCTGCTCTCTTCATCAAGTTCAAATCTCTTAGGTTGGTGCTGCTCTCTTCATCAAGTTCAAATCTCTTAGGTTGGTACTGCTCTCTTCATCAAGTTCAAATCTCTTAGGTTGGTGCTGTTCTCTTCATCAAGTTCAAATCTCTTAGGTTGGTACTGTTCTCTTCATCAAGTTCAAATCTCTTAGGTTGGTGCTGCTCTCTTCATCAAGTTCAAATCTCTTAGGTTGGTGCTGCTCTCTTCATCAAGTTCAAATCTCTTAGGTTGGTACTGCTCTCTTCATCAAGTTCAAATCTCTTAGGTTGGTGCTGCTCTCTTCATCAAGTTCAAATCTCTTAGGTTGGTGCTGCTCTCTTCATCAAGTTCAAATCTCTTAGGTTGGTACTGTTCTCTTCATCAAGTTCAAATCTCTTAGGTTGGTGCTGCTCTCTTCATCAAGTTCAAATCTCTTAGGTTGGTGCTGTTCTCTTCATCAAGTTCAAATCTCTTAGGTTGGTACTGCTCTCTTCATCAAGTTCAAATCTCTTAGGTTGGTGCTGCTCTCTTCATCAAGTTCAAATCTCTTAGGTTGGTGCTGCTCTCTTCATCAAGTTCAAATCTCTTAGGTTGGTGCTGTTCTCTTCATCAAGTTCAAATCTCTTAGGTTGGTACTGCTCTCTTCATCAAGTTCAAATCTCTTAGGTTGGTGCTGTTCTCTTCATCAAGTTCAAATCTCTTAGGTTGGTGCTGTTCTCTTCATCAAGTTCAAATCTCTTAGGTTGGTGCTCTCTTCATCAAGTTCAAATCTCTTAGGTTGGTGCTGCTCTCTTCATCAAGTTCAAATCTCTTAGGTTGGTGCTACTCTCTTCATCAGGTTCAAATCTCTTAGGTTGGTGCTGTTCTCTTCATCAAGTTCAAATCTCTTAGGTTGGTGCTGTTCTCTTCATCAAGTTCAAATCTCTTAGGTTGGTGCTGTTCTCTTCATCAAGTTCAAATCTCTTAGGTTGGTACTGTTCTCTTCATCAAGTTCAAATCTCTTAGGTTGGTGCTACTCTCTTCATCAGGTTCAAATCTCTTAGGTTGGTGCTCTCTTCATCAAGTTCAAATCTCTTAGGTTGGTGCTGTTCTCTTCATCAAGTTCAAATCTCTTAGGTTGGTGCTGCTCTCTTCATCAAGTTCAAATCTCTTAGGTTGGTGCTGCTCTCTTCATCAAGTTCAAATCTCTTAGGTTGGTGCTGTTCTCTTCATCAAGTTCAAATCTCTTAGGTTGGTACTGCTCTCTTCATCAAGTTCAAATCTCTTAGGTTGGTACTGCTCTCTTCATCAAGTTCAAATCTCTTAGGTTGGTGCTGTTCTCTTCATCAAGTTCAAATTTCTTAGGTTGGTGCTGCTCTCTTCATCAAGTTCAAATCTCTTAGGTTGGTGCTGTTCTCTTCATCAAGTTCAAATCTCTTAGGTTGGTACTGCTCTCTTCATCAAGTTCAAATCTCTTAGGTTGGTGCTGTTCTCTTCATCAAGTTCAAATCTCTTAGGTTGGTGCTGCTCTCTTCATCAAGTTCAAATCTCTTAGGTTTGTACTGCTCTCTTCATCAAGTTCAAATCTCTTAGGTTGGTGCTCTCTTCATCAAGTTCAAATCTCTTAGGTTGGTACTGCTCTCTTCATCAAGTTCAAATCTCTTAGGTTGGTGCTACTCTCTTCATCAAGTTCAAATCTCTTAGGTTGGTGCTGCTCTCTTCATCAAGTTCAAATCTCTTAGGTTGGTGCTACTCTCTTCATCAAGTTCAAATCTCTTAGATTGCTGCTCTCTTCATCAAGTTCAAATCTCTTAGGTTGGTGCTGTTCTCTTCATCAAGTTCAAATCTCTTAGGTTGGTGCTACTCTCTTCATCAAGTTCAAATCTCTTAGGTTGGTGCTCTCTTCATCAAGTTCAAATCTCTTAGGTTGGTGCTCTCTTCATCAAGTTCAAATCTCTTAGGTTGGTACTGCTCTCTTCATCAAGTTCAAATCTCTTAGGTTGGTACTGCTCTCTTCATCAAGTTCAAATCTCTTAGGTTGGTGCTGTTCTCTTCATCAAGTTCAAATTTCTTAGGTTGGTGCTGCTCTCTTCATCAAGTTCAAATCTCTTAGGTTGGTGCTGTTCTCTTCATCAAGTTCAAATCTCTTAGGTTGGTACTGCTCTCTTCATCAAGTTCAAATCTCTTAGGTTGGTGCTGTTCTCTTCATCAAGTTCAAATCTCTTAGGTTGGTGCTGCTCTCTTCATCAAGTTCAAATCTCTTAGGTTGGTACTGCTCTCTTCATCAAGTTCAAATCTCTTAGGTTGGTGCTCTCTTCATCAAGTTCAAATCTCTTAGGTTGGTACTGCTCTCTTCATCAAGTTCAAATCTCTTAGGTTGGTGCTACTCTCTTCATCAAGTTCAAATCTCTTAGGTTGGTGCTGCTCTCTTCATCAAGTTCAAATCTCTTAGGTTGGTGCTACTCTCTTCATCAAGTTCAAATCTCTTAGATTGCTGCTCTCTTCATCAAGTTCAAATCTCTTAGGTTGGTGCTGTTCTCTTCATCAAGTTCAAATCTCTTAGGTTGGTGCTACTCTCTTCATCAAGTTCAAATCTCTTAGGTTGGTGCTCTCTTCATCAAGTTCAAATCTCTTAGGTTGGTGCTCTCTTCATCAAGTTCAAATCTCTTAGGTTGGTACTGCTCTCTTCATCAAGTTCAAATCTCTTAGGTTGGTACTGCTCTCTTCATCAAGTTCAAATCTCTTAGGTTGGTGCTGTTCTCTTCAAGGTAGTTGAAGGAGTAGAAGTTTGCTAGGCTCTTCTACTTACATTGCAAGAACATGGAGGACAGAGCAAAGAGGATTCTCTGAATTCTTCTGAGGAAGGCGAGATTTGTTCCACCCACGACCCTCACATATCATCACCCCCTGAGGAGGAGTTGCCCCCTGCATTAGCATCCTTATTAGTGAGAGCAAAACCTTTCCTAAGAGGACACTATTTGTGGCAGGATGGAGCTAGCATTGGCAGGAAGTCTAGTAGAACACTCAGGATGGAGCTAGCATTGGCAGGAAGTCTCATGGCACTAACACTCAGGATGGAGCTAGCATTGGCAGGAAGTCTAGTAGAACACTCAGGATGGAGCTAGCATTGGCAGGAAGTCTCATGGCACTAACACTCAGGATGGAGCTAGCAATGGCAGGAAGTGTCATGGCACTAACACTCAGGATGGAGCTAGCAATGGCAGGAAGTCTCATGGCACTAACACTCGGGATGGAGCTAGAAGTCTCATGGCACTAACACTCAGGATGGAGCTAGAAGTCTCATGGCGGCACTAACACTCAGGATGGAGCTAGCAATGGCAGGAAGTCTCATGGCACTAACACTCAGGATGGAGCTAGAAGTCTCATGGCACTAACACTCAGGATGGAGCTAGCATTGGCAGGAAGTGTCATGGCACTAACACTCAGGATGGAGCTAGTAGCATTGGCAGGAAGTCTAGTGGCACTAACCCTCAGATAAAAAGCCCCACACTGGAGGTCCATCATGTGCAATTGACCTATGACCTACACATAGTCCAGGCCATTGGGGGGAGGGGCATTACTGCATTGGCCGAGTGTTAGGTGCTTCCCAGTCTCAATGGGACAACCTCTGACCTCTGACCTAGTCCTTAACTTCAAGCAACGGTTTACTTAGACCAGTCCCTCTAGCTAGACTTCTCAGAGTAAATATGCTTAGAAGGATTGGAGTATGTACAAGTCCATGAAACCTCACATCAATAACCTCTTGAACCTCTGACAAGCCCCCTTTAGATAGGCTGCCTTGTAGAGGTTTTACAAGAACAAAATAGCAAGTGGATCATTCCTGATACAACCAATCAGAATACAGAATGTGTGAGTGTGTGTGTGTGTGTGTGTGTGTGTGTGCGCAGGTTCTGGTATGTCACCTTGGGATTTGGTAATGTTCACCCACAACTTGAGGTGCTGGACTAATTTGTTGGTACTTCAACTAGCTAGTCGTTAGGCCTGCCATGGCTGAGGTGCCTATCAACCACTTCCCCTTCTGTGCGGTTGAAGTCATCGGTCTCTGACCTTGGACGATACACAGTCTGTCGGGTGAGCATCTGCGGGTACATCCTGGAAGTCCAGGTAGCAAATGGAAGTGTTGCATCTGGTAGCAGTGTGTCAGGCTCAGGGTTAGACGTCCATGCTTGTCGGGAGAGCCCATCTGCATTGTTATTGTCTCCACCAGCTCTCTACTGTACAGTGAAGTCATGGGGTTGCATTTCCAATGCCCATTGCATGAGACAACTGTTGGACGTCTTCATACTGGCTAAATAGCTGAGGGCACGTGGTGGTCTGTTTGAATGACAAATGGTCTTCCCATTAGATATACTTGGAAATGTCGTAGCTTTTACAATTTCCAGGCACTCGTTTCCCACAGTTGATGGGATTCACGTGGAAATGTCTTGGATGAGTAGTAGGCAGGGGGCTTTCCCATTCCTATTGCATCCTGTTGGCTTAGGACAGCGCCCACTCCTCTGTCGGAAGCATCTGTTTGTAGTACAAACCGTTGATGGTAGTCTGGTAAGGTAAGCACGGGTTGACTGCTCAATGCTTGTTTCAATGTCGTGAATGATTTCTCACAATCTTCAGTCCATTTCACACAGGCTGGTGCGATATTTCTGGTCAAATCGGATAAGACTGCTGCTGCTGACCTGAAGTGAGGAATAAAGCGCTGGTAGTACCCAGCCAGACCAAGAAATACCTTGACATCATGTTTCGTCTTTGGCTGCTGAAACTTCTGTCTGGCTGTGATCTTTGCTTGTGCCGGTGCCACTTGGCCAAGGCCAACAGTGTGTCCCAGGAAAGTGCAGGTGGACATTGCAAATTGGCATTTCTTCTGTTTCAATGTCAGACCTTCCTGTCTCAGCCCGTCCATGAGACTGACTGTAAGTGGTGCAGGTGTTCTTCCCATGAAGCACTGAACACTACTATACCATCTAAGTAAGCAGCTGAGTGGTGATGGAGGCCATCAACATGCTATCCATGAGGCGTTGAAAGCTTGTCGGGGGCGCCTTTCAAACCAAAAAGCCATTCGAAAGCGATACTTGCCATGGAGGGAGAGAAAGGCTGTTTTATCTGTCTTCTTCAGCAACAGGCACTTGATAGTATCCTTTACTGAGATTAAGTGTGTTGATGTGTGACTTGCCCTAACAAGTCTTCCATTCTGGGCATCAAGTACGGATCAGTCACTGTGATGCTATTGAGTCGTCTATAATCTATGCAGAGATGGAGTGACCCATCTTTCTTTGCCACTATCACAGTGGGCTTCTGCATGGCTCGATAATGTTCTGCTGGAGAGAAGAGTTCTGGTTTCATCGGCCACTGCTGACTCCCAAGCCTTTGACACTCTGTATGGGGGTATGCGAAAGGGTATGGCTGAGCCAGTGTTGATGTGGTGAGATGTAGCTCTGTCTTGCCAGGGAGACATCCATCTGTGTGTTGACCAAGATTGTTGTGCCTGGTCATCAGTGAGATGTTCTCCGGTAATGAGGGGTACAGCTTCTTCCAGGTTGGTTGTGAGAAGTCCGTGGGTTTGTTCCTCTTCATCGTTGAGAGTGTTTACGTGCAGTACAGCGGCAACGGGAGGATGCCATTTCTTCAGCATATTGATGTGTGTGGTTCTGCTCCTCTTTCTATGATCTGGCATATCAACTGTGTAAGTAACTGGTGACACACACCATGCCAACAATAGCGTAGGGGCCTTGCCTGCTGGTCATATCTGTGTTTAGACCTGTAGCTTGTGAAGCTTTCTGGCGTCCCACAGCCAGTTGCTGCATCTGGTATCTGATGTTTCCTATCCACTCCACGGTGCTGGTGTCCTGGATGTTACACTCCGTCCATGTTTCCTTTAAGATTTGTAGGGGCCTCTGACGTGGTGTCCAAACAGGAGCTCAAACGGAGAGAACCCTGTCGTGTCATTTGGTACTTCTCTTATAGGCAAAGAGTATAGCGGGTAAGAAGGTGTCCCACTCTTGGTTTTGTTTTCCCACGTTCTTCACCATTTGCTTCAGAGTGTGGCATGAAAACATTCAAGCATGCCATTAGTTTGAGGATGGTATGGGCTAGTCTGTTTGTGGTGAATGGCCCATCTTGTGGTAAAAGGTTTGCATGGATCTGGCTAAGAAATTGCTTCCCTGGTCAGTCAAGAGTTCTGCCGGCACACCCAGTCTAGAGAAAATCTCCACGAGTGCTGTTGTAACTGACTCCATGTCAACCTTCCTGAGTCCGTCAGCATCAGGGTATCCACTACCAAAATCCATGATCGTGAGAAGGTATTTGTTCCCTGACTTGGTGCGTGTTAAAGGTCCAACAATATCGATTACTACCCTATCCATTGGTTGTGTCATCACCGGCATAGGCTGTAATGGACCGACATGACGAGGTCGACGAGCTGCCTTTTGGCACTCTGGACAATTCTCACATGCACTCTTGACATCCTTGTGCATGCTGGGCCAGTAGAAATATCTGAGAATCCTTGCTTTGTTCTTTTGGTTCCCAGATGGCCTGCCATGGAGACTGTGTGTGCCAGCCTTATAACTCGCTGTCTCCCTATTGGTTGGTAGCACAAGCTAGTCGGTACTATGCCTGTGCAATAGGCCATCCTCCAAGAAGTATGGAATCTTCCTCCTCTGCTTGCTTCCATGCATTGTGCAATGAGGCATCCCTCCTTTGATCAGTGCTCAGTGCTGCTTGATCGGTTTGCTGTGGCAGGGGAATGGAGACTTCTTGCTCGGGAGGGGAAGGCACGTCCATTGGAAGTGTAACAGCCCCCGAGTTGGCAAACGATCATCTACCCTGCCTTTTCTGCTGTCTGGTTTGTCTAGGCTTAGGTTCAGTGGTGAGAAAGAAATCACTGTCACCGCCAATTATGTTGCTGCATGGAGTGACAAGCGCCTCTGATACGGCAGGGGCTCTCTCCTCCTCTTGTGTGGCTTGTGTCGGGATGCAAGCAGAGATGCAAGCTCCTGATTCAGCCATCACCATCTTCTCCACCGTGCATGATCTGTTGTGCTTTGGCTGCTGCCCTGGTTTGCACTGCAGACACAGGTGCTTCACGTCAAGCTTTCTCCTCCACCAAAGGTTTGTTAAGGAATGGTACATCTCTCCCAAGTAACACGTCTGCACCCAGGTCGTCGGCAACTGCAGCTGTGAGCTCTCTGGTGACTCCTGCTATGGTGATATGTACTCGGGCCAAGTCAAATTCTGTTGGTGTGCCATTCATCCAGGATGGCAGAGTCTTGCATCCTGTCCAAGCATCCGCCGGGGTGGAGTTCCCTGCGACAAGAGTGTGCCACTTGGGTATTGAGTTTGATGATGGCTTGGTTCCTATCTATGGTGCCAGATATAGTGTAGTCCAAAGCCTGTGCCGTCAGTGGGTTCGCATAGCAAAACTTTCTGGTCTGGGCAGTTGGAGCTGTAGTGTCCTTATGCATTACAATTGCAGCACCTCACTCCATTGTTGTCATCTGGCTTGGATGACCAGTGAGACTTCCTAGGCAGCACCGTCCCAGCCTCATCTGCCTGGAGTGGAGGGTTGGGTGTGTTGGACTTCTTGCCCCAGCCTCCTCTGCCTGGAGTGGAGGGTTGGGTGTGTTGCCCCAGCCTCCTCTGCCTGGAGTGGAGGGTTGGGTGTGTTGGACTTCTTGCCCCAGCCTTGGGCAACTCTGTGCTCCTTTGGTCTTTGTGTAGTCAGGTTTGTCAGGCCTTCTGAAATATTCAGGCTGTCTCCATTTCTTACCTCAGGTGCAAGACAGCAGTGTCCAGCCCTTTCTGTCGCACGTAATCATCTGCAAGCTCTCCTGCCTCTCTGACTGAGATTGTGTTTTTTTGTCTCTGATGCTGATACCAATGTGTGTGGGAAGCAACTCAAGGAAACTGTCATGGTGAACATCTGGATGAGTCCATGTACCTCCTGTGAAGTGCATTCTTTAGCATACTTCTTTGCTGTTTTGTCCCAAGTGGTTGGCGAGTTGCAGGCCAGTCTCCATGGGTTGGAAGGAGGTTTTCCACCATCTCTGTCGGTAGAGGTCGGGTTTCAATCCAAACCGGTGGAGCAGCTCTTGCTTTACGTGCTGGTAATCCTGGGCCACTGTGACGGGTGTAGCCAGGAGAATGCAGCCAAAGCTTCTCCTTCTAGAAGTAGGCGCAGGTGAGCGACTCACTGCCTCTCTGGAACTTCGTGTAGAGTGTCATATGTTGCTCATACTGTTGCAAGGCAGCATCTATGGTTTGGTCGGATTTGATTGTGGGGAGCTTTGGGGGTTGCAGTTTGAGTTTGTCTTTCTCCTTGGTAAGCTCTGTAAGGATTTTCATGAACGTGTCCTCTCTGCATCTGGACATCTCCTTTTCTTCAGCTCTTCTCTGTGCTTCAAGCTGTTGCCTGAGCATCTTCCTTTCTTCAGCTCTTTTATCTGCTTTGTGTTGCTGTTGTTGGATAAGCATGTGCATGAGCTGTGTGGTCACATGACTCATATCTGAGCAACTGGATGCTTCATGTGTCATGTCATTGTAGTCAACGGTACCTGGAGTCTTCTGGTATATCCTGTTGTGCTGCTTTGTTTCTGGTCTCCATCTTTCTGCTTTATTCTGAAGAGAGCAACGATCTCAATTGACGTCAATCAATGACCGATTCAAACCAAAGCAATTAGCTAGCAGACGAACTTTACTACACAAGCGCTATAGTTCAAGTCACTGATTGTAGCTACTGTGTGTATTATAGTCTTTGGATTCTAGTCCCACTTCCACCATGTGTTAGGTGCTTCCCAGTCTCAATGGGACAACCTCTGACCTCTCTGACCCAGTCCTTAACTTCAAGCAACGGTTTACTTGTCCAGTCCCTCTAGCTCGACTTCTCAGAGTAAATATGCTTAGAAGGATTGGAGTATGTACAAGTCATGAAACCTCACATCACTAACCTCTTGAACCTCTGACAAGTCCCCTTTAAATAGGCTGCCTTGTAGAGGTTTTACAATAACAGAATAGCAAGTGGCTGATACAACCAATCAGAATACAGAATGTGTGTGTGTGTGTGTGTGTGTAGTGTGCAGGTTCTGGGGTATGGCACCTTAGGATTTGGTAATGTTCACCCACAACTTGAGATGTTGGAATTCTCATTTGCTGGTACTTCAACTAGCTAGTCGTTAGGCCTGCCATGGCTGAGGCGCCTAACACCGAGTTCTTGATAGTCTGGCTAAGGTACATTACATAGTTAGCCATGTCCTTTGCTGCATAGACACACCCTCCATTTGTGCTCACTTCACACTCCACACCCACACTGGCTGGCAGGCGTGTGCCTGATGTAATCGTACCAGCGGGTAGGGCGCTGACTGCACACACTTGCCAGCCCTGACACAGAGTTGTGGAGCCATCATTGAATCTAGACAGTGAGAGCATGTGGAGACAAACTAGGCCAGGAAGAAGCATGTCCTCTGAGTAATAAGGATGGAGCTAGACAGTGAGAGCATGTGGAGACAAACTAGGTCAGGAAGAAGCATGTCCTCTGAGTAATAAGGATGGAGCTAGACAGAGAGAGCATGTGGAGACAAACTAGGTCAGGAAGAAGCATGCCCTCTGAGTAATAAGGATGGAGCTAGACAGAGAGAGCATGTGGAGACAAACTAGGTCAGGAAGAAGCATGCCCTCTGAGTAATAAGGATGGAGCTAGACAGAGAGAGCATGTGGAGACAAACTAGGTCAGGAAGAAGCATGCCCTCTGAGTAATAAGGATGGAGCTAGACAGTGAGAGCATGTGGAGACAAACTAGGTCAGGAAGAAGCATGCCCTCTGAGTAATAAGGATGGAGCTAGACAGTGAGAGCATGTGGAGACAAACTAGGTCAGGAAGAAGCATGTCCTCTGAAGGATGGAGCTAGACAGTGAGAGCATGTGGAGACAAACTAGGTCAGGAAGAAGCATGTCCTCTGAGTAATAAGGATGGGGCTAGACAGTGAGGGCATGTGGAGACAAACAAGGTCAAGAAGAAGCACGCTCTATGAATATGTAAGGATTCACTTCCAGACATCTAGACATACACTAAATAGCTCTATAGAAAAATAACAACAACATGACCAGGCAGAACCTTCCGTAATCACATTATGTGACACTCTACCCTTATTATGTGATTACTCATCATGTGACACACTAATCCTACTGTGTGATACACACGACCATATCACATGACATTACCAACTAATGTGACATATCTAGTCATCAGCGTCCAACCTGGCATAGCAAAGAAGAGACACGAAAAAAATAAGCAGCTGATTAGCAATCTTATTGTAATTAACAATATGTCGCAATTGGCTGCAGTAAGTTTGCAAACGAGATGTTTAAATTAATTAAGATGTAGTAAATACTACCTATAGTTCACAAGTCTCCCCTTACAAGAGTTACCCTCAGGAAAGCCAATGGGCTCAGATGTTATCGCAAGGCCCACTCGTTGGACCTCAAAGAAACGAAACCATCCACTCTGATTCCCTACATCATAGATCCAGCTCTTTCCATGCTGCTATAAACTCCTCGAAGATGTTGATTTGTTGTTGTTGCTGATTTGTTGTTGTTGCTGATTTGTTGTTGTTGCTGATTTGTTGTTGTTGCTGACTTGTTGTTGTTGACTACTGCGTGATCATGCTTTCCTCCTTGGGGTCCACACTGCTTAGTTGGTGGCGATTGGGACTTCTACGTATTCCAGTTCCCCGAAGATGAGGGACACACCTCTTTGGATGACCTGATTGCCTACCAGAGTTTGTTCATGGACTACCAGTCTTCTGTGCCACCTCCGCTGCCACCTCGATCCACGCTCTCGGGAAGCAGGGGGGAGCAAGGCAGAGAAGAGAGGGATGCAGTTCCTGTCTTCAGGATCATTCCATTTATCAAGAAGACAGAAGTTCCTCTAAATATTCAGCGCAAGTCTCTGGAAGACTACATGGACCGGTGTGTGTGTGTGTGTGCATGCATGCATGTGTGTGTGTGTGTGTGTGATTACTGTGCGAGTTTGTGTGAGTGTGCATGTCCTTCTCATGCAGTGGTGACAAGATATTTATGGTTGTGAGATGTACCTTTCATAAGTTTGTTCCTTCAGTTACCATCATTGTTACTTATTGTTACTTACCGTTACTTACCGTTACTTATTGTTACTTACCGTTACTTATTGTTACTTAAGTACTGTTACTTGTTACTTACCTTTACTTATTGTTACTTACCGTTACTTATTGTTATTTATTGTTACTTACCGCTACTTATTGTTATTACCGTTATTTATTGTTACTTATTGTTACTTACCGTTACTTATTGTTATTACCGTTACTTACCGTTACTTACCGTTACTTACCGTTACTTATTGTTACTTACCGTTATTTATTGTTACATACCGTTACTTATTGTTACTTACCGTTACTTACCGTTACTTATTGTTACTTACCCTCTTTTGTACATGATTTTTTTCACCCTTTATGATTGGGGTTAGCATGACCGAAAGTGACATTTGACCAAAAGAAAGTATGGAAGGGAGGGGGGGGGGGTTCCTCTGGTTTTAATTCCTGGTCCTTGGCTTGTTGTTGTCTTCAGGAATGTAACTTGGCTGGAGATGGTCTTCACCATATTGCTGGCCATATTGGTCTGTGTGGTGGCAGCTTTGCTGCTCTCACTCATTGACTTCTACTCTGGCTTCTGGGCCTTCTGGTTCTGCTATGTCGTGGGCACTGCACACTTCTCACTCATCAAGGTATGGTGGGTGTGAGTGTGGTGTGGGGGAAGGTGGAGGGGTTGGGATGGTCATGTGTGTTCTGAGAAGGAGTGGCAGTTGTCAGTTGTGAGCTGTAGTGTGTGTATGACTCATTAATACACTCAACATGCTCTCTGTGAGAAGATGCAGCTGTGAGCTGTAGTGTGTGTATGACTCATTAATACACTCAACATGCTCTCTGTGAGAAGATGCAGTTGTGAGCTGTAGTGTGTGTATGACTCATTAATACTCTCAACATGCTCTCTGTGAGAAGATGCAGTTGTCAGTTGTGAGCTGTAGTGTGTGTATGACTCATTAATACACTCAACATGCTCTCTGTGAGAAGATGCAGTTGTGAGCTGTAGTGTGTGTATGACTCATTAATACACTCAACATGCTCTCTGTGAGAAGATGTAGTTGTGAGCTGTAGTGTGTGTATGACTCATTAATACACTCAACATGCTCTCTGTGAGAAGATGCAGTTGTGAGCTGTAGTGTGTGTATGACTCATTAATACTCTCAACATGCTCTCTGTGAGAAGATGTAGTTGTCAGTTGTGAGCTGTAGTGTGTGTATGACTCATTAATACACTCAACATGCTCTCTGTGAGAAGATGCAGTTGTGAGCTGTAGTGTGTGTATGACTCATTAATACACTCAACATGCTCTCTGTGAGAAGATGCAGTTGTGAGCTGTAGTGTGTGTATGACTCATTAATACACTCAACATGCTCTCTGTGAGAAGATGCAGTTGTGAGCTGTAGTGTGTGTATGACTCATTAATACTCTCAACATGCTCTCTGTGAGAAGATGTAGTTGTCAGTTGTGAGCTGTAGTGTGTGTATGACTCATTAATACACTCAACATGCTCTCTGTGAGAAGATGCAGTTGTGAGCTGTAGTGTGTGTATGACTCATTAATACTCTCAACATGCTCTCTGTGAGAAGATGCAGTTGTCAGTTGTGAGCTGTAGTGTGTGTATGACTCATTAATACACTCAACATGCTCTCTGTGAGAAGATGCAGTTGTGAGCTGTAGTGTGTGTATGACTCATTAATACACTCAACATGCTCTCTGTGAGAAGATGCAGTTGTGAGCTATAGTGTGTGTATGACTCATTAATACACTCAACATGCTCTCTGTGAGAAGATGCAGTTGTGAGCTGTAGTGTGTGTATGACTCATTAATACTCTCAACATGCTCTCTGTGAGAAGATGCAGTTGTGAGCTGTAGTGTGTGTATGACTCATTAATACACTCAACATGCTCTCTGTGAGAAGATGCAGTTGTGAGCTGTAGTGTGTGTATGACTCATTAATACTCTCAACATGCTCTCTGTGAGAAGATGCAGTTGTGAGCTGTAGTGTGTGTATGACTCATTAATACACTCAACATGCTCTCTGTGAGAAGATGTAGTTGTGAGCTGTAGTGTGTGTATGACTCATTAATACACTCAACATGCTCTCTGTGAGAAGATGCAGTTGTGAGCTGTAGTGTGTGTATGACTCATTAATACACTCAACATGCTCTCTGTGAGAAGATGTAGTTGTCAGTTGTGAGCTGTAGTGTGTGTATGACTCATTAATACACTCAACATGCTCTCTGTGAGAAGATGCAGTTGTGAGCTGTAGTGTGTGTATGACTCATTAATACTCTCAACATGCTCTCTGTGAGAAGATGCAGTTGTGAGCTGTAGTGTGTGTATGACTCATTAATACTCTCAACATGCTCTCTGTGAGAAGATGCAGTTGTCAGTTGTGAGCTGTAGTGTGTGTATGACTCATTAATACACTCAACATGCTCTCTGTGAGAAGATGCAGTTGTGAGCTGTAGTGTGTGTATGACTCATTAATACTCTCAACATGCTCTCTGTGAGAAGATGCAGTTGTCAGTTGTGAGCTGTAGTGTGTGTATGACTCATTAATACACTCAACATGCTCTCTGTGAGAAGATGCAGTTGTGAGCTGTAGTGTGTGTATGACTCATTAATACTCTCAACATGCTCTCTGTGAGAAGATGCAGTTGTCAGTTGTGAGCTGTAGTGTGTGTATGACTCATTAATACACTCAACATGCTCTCTGTGAGAAGATGCAGTTGTGAGCTGTAGTGTGTGTATGACTCATTAATACACTCAACATGCTCTCTGTGAGAAGATGTAGTTGTGAGCTGTAGTGTGTGTATGACTCATTAATACACTCAACATGCTCTCTGTGAGAAGATGCAGTTGTGAGCTGTAGTGTGTGTATGACTCATTAATACTCTCAACATGCTCTCTGTGAGAAGATGTAGTTGTCAGTTGTGAGCTGTAGTGTGTGTATGACTCATTAATACACTCAACATGCTCTCTGTGAGAAGATGCAGTTGTGAGCTGTAGTGTGTGTATGACTCATTAATACTCTCAACATGCTCTCTGTGAGAAGATGCAGTTGTCAGTTGTGAGCTGTAGTGTGTGTATGACTCATTAATACTCTCAACATGCTCTCTGTGAGAAGATGCAGTTGTGAGCTGTAGTGTGTGTATGACTCATTAATACTCTCAACATGCTCTCTGTGAGAAGATGTAGTTGTGAGCTGTAGTGTGTGTATGACTCATTAATACTCTCAACATGCTCTCTGTGAGAAGATGCAGTTGTGAGCTGTAGTGTGTGTATGACTCATTAATACTCTCAACATGCTCTCTGTGAGAAGATGTAGTTGTCAGTTGTGAGCTGTAGTGTGTGTATGACTCATTAATACACTCAACATGCTCTCTGTGAGAAGATGCAGTTGTGAGCTGTAGTGTGTGTATGACTCATTAATACTCTCAACATGCTCTCTGTGAGAAGATGCAGTTGTGAGCTGTAGTGTGTGTATGACTCATTAATACTCTCAACATGCTCTCTGTGAGAAGATGCAGTTGTCAGTTGTGAGCTGTAGTGTGTGTATGACTCATTAATACACTCAACATGCTCTCTGTGAGAAGATGCAGTTGTGAGCTGTAGTGTGTGTATGACTCATTAATACTCTCAACATGCTCTCTGTGAGAAGATGCAGTTGTCAGTTGTGAGCTGTAGTGTGTGTATGACTCATTAATACACTCAACATGCTCTCTGTGAGAAGATGCAGTTGTGAGCTGTAGTGTGTGTATGACTCATTAATACACTCAACATGCTCTCTGTGAGAAGATGCAGTTGTCAGTTGTGAGCTGTAGTGTGTGTATGACTCATTAATACACTCAACATGCTCTCTGTGAGAAGATGCAGTTGTCAGTTGTGAGCTGTAGTGTGTGTATGACTCATTAATACACTCAACATGCTCTCTGTGAGAAGATGCAGTTGTGAGCTGTAGTGTGTGTATGACTCATTAATACTCTCAACATGCTCTCTGTGAGAAGATGCAGTTGGCAGTTGTGAGCTGTAGTGTGTGTATGACTCATTAATACTCTCAACATGCTCTCTGTGAGAAGATGCAGTTGTGAGCTGTAGTGTGTGTATGACTCATTAATACTCTCAACATGCTCTCTGTGAGAAGATGCAGTTGTCAGTTGTGAGCTGTAGTGTGTGTATGACTCATTAATACACTCAACATGTTCTCTGTGAGAAGATGCAGTTGGCAGTTGTGAGCTGTAGTGTGTGTATGACTCATTAATACACTCAACATGCTCTCTGTGAGAAGATGCAGTTGTGAGCTGTAGTGTGTGTATGACTCATTAATACTCTCAACATGCTCTCTGTGAGAAGATGCAGTTGTGAGCTGTAGTGTGTGTATGACTCATTAATACTCTCAACATGCTCTCTGTGAGAAGATGCAGTTGTGAGCTGTAGTGTGTGTATGACTCATTAATACTCTCAACATGCTCTCTGTGAGAAGATGCAGTTGTGAGCTATAGTGTGTGTATGACTCATTAATACACTCAACATGCTCTCTGTGAGAAGATGCAGCTGTGAGCTGTAGTGTGTGTATGACTCATTAATACTCTCAACATGCTCTCTGTGAGAAGATGCAGTTGTCAGTTGTGAGCTGTAGTGTGTGTATGACTCATTAATACACTCAACATGTTCTCTGTGAGAAGATGCAGTTGGCAGTTGTGAGCTGTAGTGTGTGTATGACTCATTAATACACTCAACATGCTCAGTGTGTATGGAAAATACCCTTGTTGTTTTTTGGGGTCCATGATTGGACACAATGTGTAATCTGCATTATCAATATAAGGCCACACACTCGACTGTCCTTTCTGATCTAACAGAAAGAGGTCGATATTGGAAGCTTTCTTTTATGGCCGCATTCTGTATATGTGTGTTAAGAAAGGTTCACTGCCCTAAAGAGGAATCCTTGTGATGAGGAGACTACTACAATTGTCAAATGTTCCTGACGTAATCCACAGGAACCATGACAACAAGGATAAATTGTGGAAGCATGCATTTGTTTTAGGGGGTTGTTATGACAGATGAGCCTGCTGTGTTGGAGGTAGGATAATCAGACACTCAAGGAATCCATCCAATCCTCTGTGTCCCAAGCATCATGTTCCTCAGAGGCATGACAACAAAACTAATGAGGGCTAATGAGGGAAGCCAACAAAACAAAATAAGCCTTAAGGAGATGGGTAAATGGGAAATGATTAATTCCTCCCCCTCCTTCCTTAAAAATAGACAAACTTTTGTAGCTATTTTAATTTCCTCATTCATAATTTATGTGATGTTATTTTCCCTACTTCTCACTTGTTTTACCAGCTGATCATACCATAAACAACAGTACAAGCACATTCTATTAGCACATTTGCTAAAATTGAGCCAAGGAGCAGCTAACAAGGCAAACACTCTTAGGACACTTTGACATCAGATCAGTAACCCAAGGCTTGTTGATTGCTGTTTCAGAACAGTTTCAGGTTCATTGTGTCTTGAGAGCGTCTCAGAGATACTTCAGCTCTGTTGTCTTCTAAACGTGAGCAATCTTCTTCACAAAACCGTTTCTATCGGATTAGACAATAAAGTCCGGCCAATATCGCTTATAACTTGCAAAGCCATACAGCTTCTCGGTGGAAATGTTTTGCCTTGCCGGGGCCCCGGTTTTCTATAAATAGAAAGGCTTGGACATGTAGTCAAGGACTCCGCATGTTCTGAGTCAACCACACATTGCAAATTTTGGCGGTGAAACAAGTTGATCAGAGTTCAACCGAGCGTGCACAAACTGGTAGAGATGGGTGATAACAAAGAATAAGAAGTATTGCAGAAATAGCCATAGACATCTTTACCAAACAAGGAAGCTACCAGGGCAAGTTAGAGAAGAAAGATTAGGACATATAAGAGCAAGGAGTGAGCATAGCTGTGAGGGACTAGGTGGAAGCTGTGAGTGACTAGGTGGAAGCTGTGAGGGACTAGGTGTAGTGTGTGTATGACTCATTAATACTCTCAACATGTTCTCTGTGAGAAGATGCAGTTGTCAGTTGTGAGCTGTAGTGTGTGTATGACTCATTAATACACTCAACATGCTCTCTGTGAGAAGATGCAGTTGTCAGTTGTGAGCTGTAGTGTGTGTATGACCATTAATACTCTCAACATGCTCTCTGTGAGAAGATGCAGTTGTCAGTTGTGAGCTGTAGTGTGTGTATGACTCATTAATACTCTCAACATGCTCTCTGTGAGAAGATGCAGTTGTCAGTTGTGAGCTGTAGTGTGTGTATGACTCATTAATACACTCAACATGCTCAGTGTGTATGGAAAATACCCTTGTTGTTTTTTGGGGTCCATGATTGGACACAATGTGTAATCTGCATTATCAATATAAGGCCACACACTCGGACTGTCCTTTCTGATCTAACAGAAAGAGGTCGATATTGGAAGCTTTCTTTTATGGCCGCATTCTGTATATGTGTGTTAAGAAAGGTTCACTGCCCTAAAGAGGAATCCTTGTGATGAGGAGACTACTACAATTGTCAAATGTTCCTGACGTAATCCACAGGAACCATGACAACAAGGATAAATTATGGAAGCATGCATTTGTTTTAGGGGGTTGTTATGACAGATGAGCCTGCTGTGTTGGAGGTAGGATAATCAGACACTCAAGGAATCCATCCAATCCTCTGTGTCCCAAGCATCATGTGCATGACAACAAAACTAATGAGGGCTAATGAGGGAAGCCAACAAAACAAAATAAGCCTTAAGGAGATGGGAAAATGGGAAATGATTAATTCCTCCCCCTCCTTCCTTAAAAATAGACAAACTTTTGTAGCTATTTTAAGGTTGTGGTATACAATTTCCTCATTCATAATTTATGTGATGTTATTTTCCCTACTTCTCACTTGTTTTACCAGATGATCATACCATAAACAACAGTACAAGCACATTCTATTAGCACATTTGCTAAAATTGAGCCAAGGAGCAGCTAACAAGGCAAACACTCTTAGGACACTTTGACATCAGATTTCAGTAACCCAAGGCTTGTTGACTGCTGTTTCAGAACAGTTTCAGGTTCATTGTGTCTTGAGAGCGTCTCAGAGATACTTCAGCTCTGTTGTCTTCTAAACGTGAGCAATCTTCTTCACAAAACCGTTTCTACCGGATTAGACAATAAAGTCCGGCCAATATCGCTTATAACTTGCAAAGCCATACAGCTTCTTGGTGGAAATGTTTTGCCTTGCCGGGGCCCCGGTTTTCTATAAATAGAAAGGCTTGGACATGTAGTCAAGGACTCCGCATGTTCTGAGTAAACTGACGAACTAGAACATGTCAGCAATAATGGCCGATCAGCTACTTAAGGCGGGAAATCAACCACACATTGCAAATTTTGGCGGTGAAACAAGTTGATCAGAGTTCAACCGAGCATGCACAAACTGGTAAAGATGGGTGATAACAAAGAATAAGAAGGATTGCAGAAATAGCCATAGACATCTTTACCAAACAAGGAAGCTACCAGGGCAAGTTAGAGAAGAAAGATTAGGACATATAAGAGCAAGGAGTGAGCATAGCTGTGAGGGACTAGGTGGAAGCTGTGAGTGACTAGGTGGAAGCTGTGAGGGACTAGGTGGAAGCTGTGAGTGACTAGGTGGAAGCTACGAGGGACTAGGTGGAAGCTGTGAGTGACTAGGTGGAAGCTGTGAGGGACTAGGTGGAAGCTGTGAGTGACTAGGTGGAAACTGTGAGTGACTAGGTGGAAGCTGCGAGGGACTAGGTGGAAGCTGTGAGGGACTAGGTGGAAGCTGTGAGGGACTAGGTGGGAGCTGTGAGGGACTAGGTGGGAGCTGTGAGTGACTAGGTGGAAGCTGTGAGGTAGGTGGAAGCTGTGAGGGACTAGGTGAAAGCTGTGAGGGACTAGGTGGAAGCTGTGAGGGACTAGGTGGAAGCTGTGAGGGACTAGGTGGAAGCTGTGAGGAACTAGGTGGAAGCTGTGAGGGACTAGGTGGAAGCTGTGAGGGACTAGGTGGGAGCTGTGAGGGACTAGGTGGAAGCTGCGAGGGACTAGGTGGAAGCTGTGAGTGACTAGGTGGAAGCTGTGAGTGACTAGGTGGAAGCTGTGAGTGACTAGGTGGAAGCTGTGAGTGACTAGGTGGAAGCTGTGAGGGACTAGGTGGAAGCTGTGAGGGACTAGGTGGAAGCTGTGAGTGACTAGGTGGAAGCTGTGAGGGACTAGGTGGAAGCTGTGAGGGACTAGGTGGAAGCTGTGAGGGACTAGGTGGAAGCTGTGAGGACTAGGTGGAAGCTGTGAGGAACTAGGTGGAAGCTGTGAGGGACTAGGTGGAAGCTGTGAGGGAATAGGTGGAAGCTGTGAGGGACTAGGTGGAAGCTGTGAGGGACTAGGTGGAAGCTGCGAGGGACTAGGTGGAAGCTGCGAGGGACTAGGTGGTAGCTGTGAGTGACTAGGTGGAAGCTGTGAGGGACTAGGTGACTAGGTGGAAGCTGCGAGGGACTAGGTGGGAGCTGTGAGGGACTAGGTGGGAGCTGTGAGTGACTAGGTGGGAGCTGTGAGTGACTAGGTGGAAGCTGTGTGGGACTAGGTGGAAGCTGCGAGGGACTAGGTGGGAGCTGTGAGGGACTAGGTGGAAGCTGTGAGGGACAGGTGGAAGCTGTGAGGGACTAGGTGGAAGCTGTGAGGGACTAGGTGGTAGCTGTGAGTGACTAGGTGGAAGCTGTGAGGGACTAGGTGGAAGCTGTGAGGGACTAGGTGGAAGCTACGAGGGAATAGGTGGAAGCTGTGAGGGACTAGGTGGAAGCTGTGAGGGACTAGGTGGAAGCTGTGAGGGACTAGGTGGAAGCTACGAGGGAATAGGTGGAAGCTGTGAGGGACTAGGTGGAAGCTGTGAAGGACTAGATGAAAGCTGTGAGGGACTAGGTGGAAGCTGTGAGGGACTAGGTGGAAGCTGTGAGGGAATAGGTGGAAGCTGTGAGGGACTAGGTGGAAGCTGTGAGGGACTAGGTGGAAGCTGTGAGGGACTAGGTGGAAGCTACAAGGGACTAGATGAAAGCTGTGAGGGAATAGGTGGAAGCTGTGAGGGAATAGGTGGAAGCTGTGAGGGAATAGGTGGAAGCTGTGAAGGACTAGGTGGAAGCTGTGAGGGACTAGGTGGAAGCTGTGAGGGAATAGGTGGAAGCTGTGAGGGAATAGGTGGAAGCTGTGAGGGACTAGGTGGAAGCAGGGACTAGGTGGAAGCTGTGAGGGACTAGGTGGAAGCTACGAGGGAATAGGTGGAAGCTGTGAGGGACTAGGTGGAAGCTGTGAAGGACTAGGTGAAGCAGGCCTGGATGAATTTGTGCCAGCTGCCATTAGGCACTCACAATGGCGATGGATGTGCAGGCTTTGTTGGTCGCTGTCAACAGTCACTTTGTAAATGTCGGAATCTAACACCATTTAATTAACTGGGCGATTAGTAACTCTATAATTGTTGAGTGGTTGGGATGGTGAATGGGAGAATTTGTATTGCCACTATATACTGTACATGCCTTTATATGTAAGCACTAGGTCATCTTGGTCCTTGCACTTTTTATACGTGTGGGCGAGTGCGCACACACAGCCTGGGCTATAACTAAGCTTTCTTGTCTCATGTATAATTCATGCACACATTTTGTACAAGGTTGTTGAATTTTTTTGTTTATTTATTTATTTGTTTTTTTTTGTTTTTTTTGTTGTTGTTGTTTATTTATTTATTTATTTATTTATTTATTTATTTATTTATTTATTTATTTATTTATTTATTTATTTATTTATTTATTTATTTATTTATTTATTTATTTATTTATTAATTTATTATTATTATTTTAATATTGAAGTGTAGCATACAAGCACAAGCAACCCAAGGCCTTCTACAAGCAGCAGCTAACTGTAGGCATTGGGAAAATCTGGTAAGATATAGCGCTCACAACAACCTTCCCATCATTTCAGCAGACAGCTAGAGCTGATGGTTACCTGAGAGTAGCTCTGCACTTACTGGAGGGGATTGCTCAAAGGGACTTGAGCTTTATGTGTAGGTGAAGCTAAGACAAGGGAGGACCTGCCATAATGGACCATCAAACTCACTCACTCTTAAGTTGCGAGCCTTGGTGTTGTATCTCTGGGGGGGAAACTGTGGAATTTCCCCTGCAGCTGAATGTTAAGGATGGTTATATATATGGCATGCACTCAACAACACTGAAGGTAAACTGATGCAAGAAGTTTTGTAGTTTGGTGCTGTGTGTTGTAGAATACTGTCTCTTGTAGAAAAAGCAACTTCCACAGGTGGAACCTTTTGCTGTGCTTATAGTAACTTACTTCACCCAAACTCTGGGATTGTGTGGGCGTACGTGTGTGAAGCAGGATGAATTATTCATGATTAAACCATTTGTAGAAGATTTGGCGTGCCATTACGTTAGATGTGTTTCATACCCAAGTGCCATCTCTGGGCCCTAAATAATAATACAGCTTGTGGAGGGGTGGTCCTCAATAGGACCTCCCCTACAATTATTACTGCCCTCAAATTCTGGCCTGGTATTAATTGGTTATAAGACCCATTCATCACCTTCTAACTAATAGTCTCAAATTTATTGGAAGGCAAATAGAATAAGCTGCACTTTGGTTGTACTGGCTCCACTGAAGTAAGCAGTAAGCAAACAAAAGCTATATTGGACTAAATTGGAACAAAATGTCCAGCAAAGAAACCCACCCAGAAGTGCCTCCTTTTTCAAGGCTGTGGGCTTCCGAGTGTTTTCTGGTAGACAATGTGCATGTGCAGCCTTCCTCAGCAGAAGAGCTCCCAGAAACAGTAGGTCCGGGCAGAAAGAGGCCGTCAGAGAAGGCAGTTACAATCATTGGCCTTAAAATTTTTATTGATTGCCGTGTATCCCCTCAGCTGGAACTTAATAATAATCATATCCTTCCTTCCGATGGAAATTCCAGGTATATAGACTGGACTGAAATATTTGACTGGTAACCACGGTTCCTATTGGAGAATGTCGCTAGTCTCACAGCCTGAGCTGTCAATGGGAAGATGTAGTAGGTGGGGATCAATCCCTTCTTGTTTCCAGGAATAGTCATGGTAGCTAGGTAAGCCATGAAAGCACAGGCGCATTTGGTGAAACAAATAACTGTAGTGGATGAGTGGCTGAGGTCAGAGTTAGCTTCATTATGTTTGTAGAGTACTTGATATGAAGCTCTAGGCTCTACACTTTTGCTCTCTGATTGCACCGCAACTGCGTGCATCTCTACTGCAGTTAACTCAAGTCCACCTATTATGTAATGTCTTTTGGCTAGTATTAGTACATCTCTCAGTGTGTGTGATAATCAGGTTAGATGAAGTCTTAGCTAAACGATGTTTGTTGCTGAAGCCCCTCAAGCCCATACCTAGCTGGCTGCCACAGTGATGCACCAAGTGGAGCACCTCTGCAGCTTATAACAGAGTCTGCCTGGCTGAGGGACATACTCCAACACTGCCATGCGTAGCTGGCTGCCACCTGCAACAAAGCCTCTGCCTGGCTGAAGGGACTGCATCACTTACTGGATGCAGGTGGCTCTGCTTGCGAGTAACTGACAGGAGCAGTTATGATGGTTATGTGAGTGCTAAGCTCTTAGTGGGTGCACACACCTGCCAGATCTCGGTAGCTATGTCATGCGAAGGATTTCTGTGACAAACTTTGGACGTAAATGCAAGTGAATCTTTACAAGGAGGTGTTATGGAACTCTCAAGTAGTCTGACCACAAACAAGTCTGTTTGCACTAAGTGGTTTGACCCACATGTGACTTTGCCTGGCATGTACATGTAGTTACTCCTGTGCACTTGCAATTCTGAACAATCAGCCTTCCTGAATACTCCTAGCAGGTGAGAGTAGGTGAGACGAAGGAGAGAGGGCTACACTGACAAGCCTAGCAGGTGAGAGTAGTGAAGAGGAGGGAGAGGGGGCTACACTGACAAGCCTAGCAGGTGAGGGTAGTGAAGAGGAGGGAGAGAGCTACACTGACAAGCCTAGCAGGTGAGAGTAGTGAAGAGGAGGGAGAGGGCTACACTGACAAGCCTAGCAGGTGAGAGTAGTGAAGAGGAGGGAGAGAGCTACACTGACAAGCCTAGCAGGTGAGAGTAGTGAAGAGGAGGGAGAGAGCTACACTGACAAGCCTAGCAGGTGAGAGTAGTGAAGAGGAGGGAGAGGGCTACACTGACAAGCCTAGCAGGTGAGAGTAGTGAAGAGGAGGGAGAGGGCTACACTGACAAGCCTAGCAGGTGAGAGTAGTGAAGAGGAGGGAGAGAGCTACACTGACAAGCCTAGCAGGTGAGAGTAGTGAAGAGGAGGGAGAGAGCTACACTGACAAGCCTAGCAGGTGAGAGTAGTGAAGAGGAGGGAGAGAGCTACACTGACAAGCCTAGCAGGTGAGAGTAGTGAAGAGGAGGGAGAGGGCTACACTGACAAGCCTAGCAGGTGAGAGTAGTGAAGAGGAGGGAGAGGGCTACACTGACAAGCCTAGCAGGTGAGAGTAGTGAAGAGGAGGGAGAGGGCTACACTGACAAGCCTAGCAGGTGAGAGTAGTGAAGAGGAGGGAGAGGGCTACACTGACAAGCCTAGCAGGTGAGAGTAGTGAAGAGGAGGGAGAGAGCTACACTGACAAGCCTAGCAGGTGAGAGTAGTGAAGAGGAGGGAGAGAGCTACACTGACAAGCCTAGCAGGTGAGAGTAGTGAAGAGGAGGGAGAGGGCTACACTGACAAGCCTAGCAGGTGAGAGTAGTGAAGAGGAGGGAGAGAGCTACACTGACAAGCCTAGCAGGTGAGAGTAGTGAAGAGGAGGGAGAGAGCTACACTGACAAGCCTAGCAGGTGAGAGTAGTGAAGAGGAGGGAGAGGGCTACACTGACAAGCCTAGCAGGTGAGAGTAGTGAAGAGGAGGGAGAGAGCTACACTGACAAGCCTAGCAGGTGAGAGTAGTGAAGAGGAGGGAGAGGGCTACACTGACAAGCCTAGCAGGTGAGAGTAGTGAAGAGGAGGGAGAGAGCTACACTGACAAGCCTAGCAGGTGAGAGTAGTGAAGAGGAGGGAGAGGGCTACACTGACAAGCCTAGCAGGTGAGAGTAGTGAAGAGGAGGGAGAGGGCTACACTGACAAGCCTAGCAGGTGAGAGTAGTGAAGAGGAGGGAGAGAGCTACACTGACAAGCCTAGCAGGTGAGAGTAGTGAAGAGGAGGGAGAGAGCTACACTGACAAGCCTAGCAGGTGAGAGTAGTGAAGAGGAGGGAGAGAGCTACACTGACAAGCCTAGCAGGTGAGAGTAGTGAAGAGGAGGGAGAGGGCTACACTGACAAGCCTAGCAGGTGAGAGTAGTGAAGAGGAGGGAGAGGGCTACACTGACAAGCCTAGCAGGTGAGAGTAGTGAAGAGGAGGGAGAGGGCTACACTGACAAGCCTAGCAGGTGAGAGTAGTGAAGAGGAGGGAGAGGGCT